>CABFWB010001050.1:7407-77834 GCA_902151455.1 Timema bartmani | reverse complement strand
ACAAAGGCAATGCTCAAGTGTTTACCTAACTTGAGTGTGTTCATATGTGTGGGAGATAAATATTGTTTGTTCTCTTAAGGGCTGCACTTTGTGTGCACTCCGAAATGAATAAATACACCCAGGCTTAGTAACCATTGTAAGGTTTTACAGGTTTTTATTAAATTTTACCCTACAGTAAAAGGTTTCTGTACATGTTGTAAACAAAATAGTAACCTTTGGTATTTAGCTAGGGGTGTACTAAGTTTTGAAAATATATAAGCTTTGACTCCACTTGAAAAAAATCCGTCTTTATTGATCACAAAGGTTTTCCTATAAATTAATTGTCAAAAAAATTCTGATTTAGATTCATTAATGTAATTCTGAGTTCAAATATAAATTATTAACTAATAACAACAAAAATCTGAAGTATTTGAATTGAATTTTGTGAAATGATTTATCAGATTAGAATGAAATATGGCAAACAATTGTGAAATAAAACATTTTTTAAATGATTTTAGCGCATTAAGTTATAAAAATAATGAACATAAAAGGTTTTTTCAAGCAAAAGATAACCAACATAAATTATTCGAATTTTTTTTAGACCTGAGAACATTTCATATATTTGATTCAAATGTATTTCAAATTGAATTAGTGAGCTTTGCATTCCCCTAATAATAACCTTAAGAAAATTGCACTAAAAACGTAAGAATATTTTTATGTTAAAATCTTGATTTTGAAATTATTTCTAATAATACTCTTAATATCGCTAAAAAAAAAGGTTAATTCCTACTGTTTGACTAACATGCTACACATTCTTAATGAGGTTACATTTGATCATTTTTATGTCATACTTTTGTATTCAGGTAATCAGACAGGAAAAAATCTATAAGCTAAATCCACACACATAGACTATCCAATAGTATACTTAAATTGGCTATTCTCATATGTTGTGGTAAAGTAATTTCTATTTTAATTTGAGAGATGCATATTCTGTATTTTCTCAGTGTACGATAGATACATGTCTATATAAACACTAATGATTCAAATAAAAATATTTATTTAAAAAGGTCAAGATTGCATTTAACTATGTATACACATATATTTTAATGCTGAAATTATTTTGTTAAATGTTGTGTACATATTTCATAATACATTTTTGGGAAATTAATAAACCTATTTTTGGTAGAAAAATTTAAATGTCTATACCAACCAAAAATTATACACTTTATTACTAGTATTGAAAATAATTATTCATTAAGTGTTGTTTGTAGGCCTGTGTTAAGTTGTTGGTATTAGTAAATATATCTTCGACCCGCGGTGCAAACTGAAAATTATAATTGGCCCTTAGAATGAAAGTGTTGGACCACCCTGATATATGTAATGCATTCTTCCTATTCTTGAAAAGAATCATGCCCAAAATATGCTGTTAAATGAAAAAGTTGTTCATGCTACAGAGTGTTGGTAGGAACCTTGACAAAGATTCTTATTTAAAAAAACTATTAAGGGTGGGTTGGGTTATTTTCAAAAATCGTAAATTTAATTATCAAACACACAAAATTTGTTGAGAACAGAATGCTTGTTTTTTTTTTAATGTGTTTTATACAAGGCATTTTAAAACAGATGTTTACTGCCCCTTCCAAGGCTTGTATAAAAAACCAATCTTTTTTATATCCAATGAGATTATGAAAAGAATATTTCAACCACGTTGCTTAAATGTAAAGCGGTGGATGTTTCTGTCATAACCTGTAGGACTGTTTGCTCAGGTCGAGTCAGGTTGCTGCTGTCCAAGGGACACTCTTGTTATCGTCCTCGCCGAGATGGTGAAAGGAAGCGTAAATCTGTCCGCGGCTGCATCGTAGATGGTAACTTGAGTGTTCTAGCTCTTGTTATTGTCAAAAAAGGAGAGGCGGTAAGTAACTTTGAGTTTGTATGACTGAAGTAATAAGTACATATCTTTCGATCAGAGGTGAACGGATATTAATTTTTTAGCTAAACATATTTTTGAATCCAATAATTTCAAATTAGAATAGTTAATAAAATCATGGTTCAACTCTTCAATCCTATTTTGGATCAAACATCTGCCCAAGCACCTCATTTTCAAACAACCTAAATTTAGTTTTGTCATGTAAGGTAAGAGACCGTGTTTAACTATCATATAGAACAATCGGTAAAATTATTGTTGTATATTATTACTTCTATATTCCTTGAAAGCATGCAAAAAGTTAACAACTTATGGACAGTAATAGCACGCATTTACCGACTATTATTTTCCTAATTTATATTCTAATATCGTTACTTCTAGTTAAAATTGTTCCTATATATTTAAACCCTATCAAATGATGTTGTTTGTAGTATTCTCTAAATTAGCATCCTTAGTCTCTGCTCTGTGTTATCATGTACCTAGTCAGGATGTCCAGCGACCTGGAAAACAGGGAAAAGTCAGGGAATTTGATCAAATTTCTTATGTAACTTTGATTTACAATGTAAAAATAACATTTTTCTTCCAGTTAATACACAATACAAATCTATCTTAACACATTTGAGCATACTAATCTCAATTTTCAAAGTCAACATGTGATTTTCATGTCTTCTTTCTACCTCTCTACCGCATGTCTTTAGACAAAATTGAGTCCTGGTTATGCATATTTATTTTAAAAAAAACTATGGAAGTCAAAGTAAAAAACTTTCCTTCTAGACATAAAAATGGAAGGGAAAAAAGTACACAAGTAGGAAGTTGGATTCTGGGCCGGGCTCAAAAAATAGAGGAGTCGCAGTCAAAGACTTGGCATACCAACCCCACAGCCCTGGTTTCATCAATACATTGTGGTTCATTTGACTTGTAGCCCACACTGCACCTTCACTCTGAAATCTTGTGTCAGAGAGAGCTTGTATGGTGTGGAGAATAAATGGCAGATACTTACCTCATGTCACACTTGCGTTGTTGTGTGTCAAGACATTAAACTCTGCTACAATTTTATTACTAGTATGGTATTCTAATAAAACACTGGTCTGCACTATTGGGACCAACTAAAAAAATATACAACTTTAGTAAAGGAATATCAAGACTATTTATTTGATTGGTTTCATTTCTTGTGTTTCTCAATTACATTATCACCACCATCACCTATTTCCAGTCTGTGGCCAGGTCAGTTTAGTAAAATGTCCCCCATCTTTCTCTATCCTTACACTATTCTTCCTCTCTTAATTTCTTCCATTCTTATCCTCTCACTTGAACATTTTCTATCAAATGCTCCTCCCATCTCTTTATTGGCCTCCATTGCGGTGCTGTCTTTTTCCTACAGGTTTCATTTCCAACATTTTCTTGGGCATCTCTTTTTCCATCATTACATGCCAAATTACAATGATTCTTAAAATGTAACCTTGATTTATAATTTCTTAATTATTATGCTTCAACCTTTACAATCTCAATAGTTTTAGTGCATCCAAAAATATATTAAAAATCAGTTATTTAACTTAGTTGTATTTTGAAAACACTTGCAAAAATATATTATATATAATTAGTTTGAAGGATCATCTATCAATATATTTAATGTTCATTAACATTAACCTATCTTCCCTTAATCCTAAACTTGTCACTTTTATTTTACATCTACCTAGTCGACACAACTGAGCACCATTAAATAACATGAGTATCTTATACTGTTGAACAGAATAAACTTGCATGAATATAATAACAGGCAAAACGTGTGTGTGTTTGTGTATTATACATAAAACTTAATGAATTTTCATGAAAAGCTCTTAGGATAACTTATGGACAAAAGCTTAAATTTGAATATATATTTTTTATATAATGTTGGTGTTATATTTTAGTAGTTATGACTATATTTAATAAACGTTGTGGGGTTGTTTTTCAATTTCCAATTGAACCTTTTGGCAGGAGATTCCTGGCCTTACAGATGCGACCATCCCACGCCGTCTGGGCCCCAAGAGAGCCTCAAAGATCAGGAAGTTGTTCAACCTTACTAAGGAGGATGATGTCAGACAGTATGTGATCAAGAGGCCACTTCCCCTCAAGGAGGGCAAGACGAAACAGCGTTTTAAAGCGCCCAAAATTCAGCGCCTTATCACACCTGTTACACTGCAGGTTAGTTTCTAGATTGGTGTCTATTATCAGATTAGGAATAATTTAAAGGCTTACTTATATATATTCAAAGAATACCTAAACAAAGCTGTCCAATATACATTCCATCTTTCTTTTTAGATGTTTTGATATTTATTGCCTACCAGATTCACTTTTTCTAGGAACAAACCCAAAATGGCTTTTATGGTAGAAAGAGGAATACATTCACACTGTACAAAGGGCTGATGGGGGGTCTCTTGAATAAAATGTGTCATTACTCCGCATGTAATTGTATTAAAATAGTTAGAAAATAGAAAGAACCGAGTGTCTTGAGATAATTTTGTTTGCTGTTAAATTATTCAAGTCAAAATCAAATAAATAATTTGATTTCTTAGCCATGCAGGCAAGAGTATACTTTTTTGACTTGTCTTGTATTTTCTTGGTGCATTCGTTTTGAAAGTACAAGAACCAAGCTATTTTTTTGTAAGTATACATTTGTTTTTTATAATAATATTTGATTAAATTTAGCGCAAGCGTCACAGACTGGCCCTGAAGAAGCGCCGTGCATTGAAGCGCAAGGAGCAGGCATCAGAGTATGCCAAGCTGTTGGCGCAGCGCCAGAAGGAAGCAAAGGCACGCAGACAAGAAGAGATCAAGCGTCGTCGCTCTGCATCTATGAGGGATTCCAAGTCTTCTGCACAGAGTGGACCGCAGAAATAAATAAGTACTGTAATTATTCAAATTATGTTTGTTGGAAAATAAAGAAGACTGCAGTTCATTTTGGTTTTGTTAACAAACTTTACAGGAAGGGAAAGTTTTATTTCAACTAATCCTTTCTTTCCAACATCCATACCTTATCTCCCAAGCCTTTTTAAGGCACTATTTATAACTAAATAAATAATATATAGGGACATGCAAAATTTTCATTTCTGATAACACAAATTTTACTCTTTTCACATGAAAAACACAAATTAAAGCAGTTACTTTTTCAAAATAAACACAATTTTTTTTTGTAATTTGACATACCACTTAACACAATATATAATTTTCATTGTGGTAACACTGCCGAAAGCATATCCCAAGGTTGCTGTTTACACTGGTAGTACCCTTTTTTTTTCTTTGCAGATTTTAAAGTTATCAAATGGATCACAGAATTTGAGAATTTTTTTTACAGATATTTAGATTTGTTTTGGTTAGTAACATTAAAAATCAGGTGACCTGGCGGCCTAGGGGTAAGGTGTCGGGACTTAAGTGCTTAGGATTCGGGGTTCAATCCTCGGTCCCAGCACAGATTTATCTGATTGTCAAACCCTTCACCTCTGACAAGCCGTGTATTAATCACAACTTGTTAATGTGAGGAATGCCAGGCCTCCACAGTGGTTCAGATCCCACATTAAACTGTAGGTTCTCCATTTCATTTCACAATCACCCTACATTAGCATAAGTGCGTAAACCTTGAATGGGTAGTAAGACGCAGTGATAATATTAAAAATCACTTTCTAATTTTGATTGATTCTTTTTCAACCTTTAAAAGATTTCATGCTAGGTCCACGCAAGGACATTAATATATATAAATGGGCTTTTAACAGGCAGTCATTTTTGGTCCAAACATAGATTGACAATCGATTATTAAGTGTTGGTGTAAAAATTGTACATCCAGAAGTGTTCTGTTTTCTGGACATAAGCCCAAATTTGTTTTAATGAATATTAATTTGGCTCATGTTGACGTAAATTACATCGCTTTTAGCATAAAATATTATTGCTTTTTGAGAAATATAACCTCTCCTTTTACATGTGTCTAATATATAATGTAGAAACTAATGTATTTGCAAATACCATTAGTTTTTAAGGAGCTCCAAATTTTGTCTTAGGAAAAAGCTAATGGCCCAGAAGATTTTTATTGTAGTAAGGGGTAATAGTTGGAAATATGCAAATGTGTTCTTTATAGTTTCTTTAAAATATTTCAATAAATGGATTTAAGGAGAATAAGATCAGTAAAGGGAATCAGCACACTACAGTTTCTACAATGAAAATGGGAACACATTGCTGCCAAAGGATGGAGAGACTAGTGTCAGTAATGGTATTAAAAGTGAGATTAGTAACAATATTGATAAGCCAAAAAAGTTCTGAAGGACAGTAATAAGTAAATATAGGCATTAAATAATCATAAAATATTTTATTTATAAGTGAGTTAATTATGTACAAACTCTTCTGGTTAACACATGTTTTGTGTCGGCCAGCTAAGGTTCACCCGTGTTTTTTTTATGAAACATAATAGTTCCTCCAAACAAGAAGAGGAGAGATTGTTAGTTAAGGTAGACCAGGGGGATGCATAAATTTGGTTATACAGGGATATTCAAATGTCCCTCAAGTAGTGTGAGAGCTACACCCACTAGTTTCAGGAAAGCCTGTCGCCTATTTCAATTGGTTTATAAGATTTACTCGTAACAGTATGATTAACCAGCTTAACATGACTTATTTCAGTGATGATGCCTGGTTTTATTTAATTAGGTACGTGAAGAGCCAAAACTTTACAATCTGGGCTGTGGTTAATCCAAATGCTTTGCACGAAATCCCACTTAACCTGGTGAAAGTTGGAGTGTGGTATTCCATGTCAAATAGGCAAATTGTGGGGCTTTTTCTTAAAAACTATTGATTCAGCTATGTACACAGACATCATCCGTAAGTTTGTAGCCGTGATTGAAGCTAACAAACATTGTTGGTTCCAACAAGATGGTGCAACGTGCCACACGTCCAACGAAACAATGTAGATACCCTATGAGTTCTTTGATGATCGATTAATCTTGAAAAACCTCATCGGACTTGACCCCTCCAGATTTCTTATTGTGGAGTTATCTGAAGGAGATGTATTGCAACAACCCTAGAACACTGCAGGACGTGCAAAACATCAACAGATCTGTGAAAGATTAAGTAATGAAAAGTGTCCACAAACGTGTCATTGGCTGAATTTGTGTCTTTTTACAAAATGGGGAGCAATTCCAGCACCTTTTCTAAAGGTTGATAAAGGTTTCGATTTACAACCTGTATTGAATTTAAATCCCAGTTTGGGGACTTGTTTCAACCTGTATATTGGTGAGCAAGCTCCCACCTAATAAGCCGGTAAGCATTGCAACTATTGGGGAGGGAACGTATTACTCTAGTACTATAGCATGAGGGCGTCATTTGAGTTAAGTGTTTGAGCATGAAATGCTACTGGTTTGTCAGGGGTCATCGTGGTTGGTATCAAAACGGTAACCATTCATTCTTTGTCCAAAGTGTTCCTGTGGTGGGGCCAATTTATTCAGCAATGCTGTAACTGCATTGTAACTAGTATTTAAGATTTTCTTTGGAGCAGTCACAGTGGCTTTTCATGGGGTATTTAATTTGTGTGAGTGCGCGGTTGAATGAGGTGGAAGGTTGGTAAATTTGGCAGGCACTATATCTCAGGTTATTGCAAGTATAGGAACCTTTAGTGGCATGATGTTTGTTGTTTGTGGCTGGGTCGGGCAGGTTAGGGTGAACCAGAATTTTGAAAAGATTAAGGGGGACATTTAATGTGATTCTTGGAATATTGTTGAGAAGTTTTTTTTGTGCGAGAGGTAATCAAGTTAGGATATTGGAGCTTGTGCTCAGAATAGACCTGAGTTTGTATAGTCAAGTATTATGAAGGACTAGACAAACTCTGATCTATCCTGAACTCAGGCTACAATACCCTAACTTGATTACCTCTCACCACACAAAAACCTTTTCAATAGTGCTCCAAGAATAACATTCAAACCCCTACCATAATCTATGCAAAATTCTGATTCACTCTAAATCGCCAGACTCGGCAACAAACAACAAACAACAAACATCATGCCACTAAAGGTTCCTATACTTGCAAAATTTACCAACCTTCCACCTCATTCAACCGCGCACTCACACAAATTAAATATCCCATGAAAAGCCACTGTGACTGCTCCAAAGCAAATCTTAAATACTAGTTACAATGCAACTACAGCATTGCTGAATACTCAGACTCAGCAACATAAGACCAAAGGTTCATACCCACGCAACAAACCGAAATGCAGTACCTTTAAAATTCATCAACCTTTCACGTAATTCAACAGCAGACTCACACAAATGACACAGACAAACTAGAAGAACTTCAAGCCCAAAAGTTGCAATGTTTCTCAGCTTCGTAGTTGGGAACTTGTTCACCAATATTTACCCCCCCCCTCCCCCCCGATCAAAACTATAAATAACCATCGCTCCTTTTCTTCCAAGTAGGCCTACACATACCTTTTAGTAATTTTTATATTAACAATAATAAAAAATAGATGATAATTTAATAATATAAATATAAACATTCTATTCTTTTAAGAAGAGTCATGAAACGGGTAACAACAGTATTTAAGTGACTAGCGTTGCTGTCATAGTCCAGTTGGTTTTACTCTCTTCTGCTGAAGAAGGTGCTGTGTTTTTAATTGTGAACTTAAGAGTAAGTGTGTACGTCTTGCTCTTCTATCCTCTTTTGATTGCTTACTTGCTGTATGTTATTATTAACGCGAAAGTTGAATGCCGCGCTTACAAAAGTACACCACCTAAGTCATATCTATTTTGAGCGAATTTTACCCATTCTCACCCCTACCCTTTCCTATTACACATATTTATCAAATTATTAAAAAGTCACCATTAAAAACAAAATTTCCTTAACGAAATTAATTCAATAAAATGTAATTTTAAAATTAATCACATCATTATTTTGTATTATATTGTAAACATGTATGCATCTAAACTAAACTATTGTTTGCTTTGGCAACATTGTTAGGTTAACTGAGCTGCGGAGCCTAATAAAACATTAATCCGTGTCTTCTGCTACCGTTTATTTGGCGATGATGTTTACGTGATAGGTACTTCTATGCGAGGGGCCATTGGTTGGACAATTATTCCTTACATATTATATGGGTAAGCCTTTTACATAGACAAATGTCGAATTCCAATAATACTTCTAATTTTATTTTATGGATTCAATTTTTGAATATCAAATATATCAGATTATAAATCACAATAAATCATATTAGGAATTAAGTTATTCAGGAAAGAGTGGGGTATACGGGGAGTGTATAAGATATCGGAGAAAGCAAGACTGAGATGTGCATTTAATGAGGACGGAGAAGAGAAAATATAAAAGAAAATGATGGACATGAAGTAGATATGCGGAAAAAAGATCTTAAGAGAAACAAAGAAAGATATGGGACGAGCAAATAACAAAAAGTGTTAAATAGAGAGGGGAAAGATAGAGAAAGATTGAGGAATTTCACTAAACTGATCCAGCCACAGGCTAGAAACAGTTGATGATGATTAATAATGTACATCATAATTAAAAATTTATTTGAATGTATTTGAATTATGATTAAAAATTTCTCAAAAAAGCATTATCCTATTGGTAAACATTAAAAAATAAAATTAGAACAAAAAAAAACCTTATCATATACAGGCCTTGGTTAATTCTTAACTGAACAGTTCTTTCTACTTTGTAGTTTATTTTCCCTTGCGATCGTTCAAAGAATTTTCCTATTTTAAAAAGAGAAATTTGACGACTCCAAGACTGGTCAAATTGTTCTAAAGTCGTTCCTTTTCTTGAGAAAATGGCTGCACATTTAATGAGGAAGTTTGTGAGTATTTCAGTCATTTTCCTTTAAAAAATTTCTCTATAATATTATTATTCATTATTGATTAAATGTTTTAAGATTAATACAAAAGGTATTTGTAAAAGTTAGTACACTTTCGAAATGGTATTTATTAAAGTACCATCTTGAGGCATAGGTTAAGGATTTCGGTGTCTTTTTTTTTTCTTCTGAGATCAGAAAAAACCAATACTTATTGTTATACTAGAGCAGGGGCGGCCAACCCGCAGCACTCGGAAGCATTTTTAAAGACACCCCTAAAGTCACAAAATATAAAAATAACAAATTTGACGAACAAATAAATCACCTAATTGGGCGAAGTAAATAAGTTTCTAAAATGTTAGCTCTACTAGTTTTTATTAGTTGGCTGTCTCTGCTGTATTGTTTCCCCCTATTCAAGCTTTCTCTTCCCTTTCACACTACAACCCCAACCCATTTTCCCCCTTTCAAGTGCCACCCTGACTAGTCCAGCAGTCAAGGACACATTCCTCAGTTTGCACAAATCACATTTTTCTGCTCAATTTGTTTTTTTGGTGCCGTTCTGACTGGTGTGTATTGTGTTATCCTCCGCTGTAAAATATTTATGTTTCTCTAGTGATTCATTTGCTGTTAGTATCGTTTTGTAATGGCCTTAAGTAAGCCATCTACTTCCAAAAGGAAGTACGAGGACAATATTGATCTTCGGGAGTTTAATAGTGAATGTGAAGAACAGTTTTTATTTACATAGGGAAACTCGTCTAAGCCTGTGTGTTTTATTTGTGGGGTTAGTGTTGCAGTTCGCAAAAAGTTTAATTTAAATCGGCACTTCAGATGCATCCCAATATTAACATAAAATATCCAATTGGCTCAGCATTAAGAATAGAATTTGTAAATAAAAAGAAACATTCACTGACTGGGCATAAAATGCTTTTCAAAACAAAAAGTGATCAGTTGACGACAATGGTCAAACTTTCTTATGAAATCGCCCTCATCATTGCTCGAAAAAAAACCCACCATATTCTGAAGGAGAAGAGATAATAAAACCAAGTCTAATGGCCTTTGCTAAAGCCACTAAAAATCCTAATGTCATTAAAATGGTAGATGATGTTGCACTTTCAAGAAATACAGCTAGCTATGTGGCGGATCACTGAGATGTCTGGTTACGTTAGCAAACGAATAGTTTCGTGTATCAATACTTGTAAATACTTTTCCATCGCCATGGACAAGAGCTGCGATATGAGTGACACTGCTCAACTTGGTGTTTATGTGCGTTGTATCAACGATCGATTTGATGTTACTGAAGAGCTTCTAGACTTGCGTCAGTTAGTTTTATGTAAAGGAGAAGATATTTTGAAATAAATAAATCAGTTATTGAAATCAACAGTTAAGATTGGGATAAATTAGACAGTGTTTGTACGGATTTGGCCCCAGCGATGACTGGTAAAATAAAAGGTTTTGTAGCTTTGTTGTAAGGTTATTTGAAGCGCAATGTTTTTAAATACCACTTCATTAACCATCAAGAAGCCCTTTGTGCCAAAGACATGAAATGCTCTTCTGTGCTCAATCCAGTATTGCGATGTCTCAATAAGATCCTAGCTAGGGCGCTAAACAGAAGGAAATTCCGTGAACTCCTTGAAGCGGAATCGGAAGACAAACCATGGTGAGCTTCTGCTTTAATTGTAGTGTCCGTTGGTTGTCGCAGGGCAAGTCGCTTGAGATATTTTGGAATTTAAAGGGTAATGTTCTGAAGTTTTTGGAAGAAAATGGGGAACTACCTGATGAGTGTATGCTTTTAAATAATAAAGACTGGCTATGGGATTTAGCTTTTCTGACAGACATTATGGGTCACCTTAACAACTTGAATCAGCGTTTGCAAGGTAAAAATAACATGTTTCCAACCCTATTCAGTTCCATTCAGGCTTTTAAAGCTAAGCTCACTCTGGTGGGTCATAATCTTTCTCAGATTGAGCTTTCCCAATTTCCTCGAATGAAAACATTTTCCAACACTGAATGTAGTGGGCTTCCATGCTTTGATGAATACAAACATGCTATTTCAGAATTAAAAAAAACTTTTGAAACTAGCTTTTCAGACATTCAGGATGAAAAGAAAAATGTTCAATTTTTCATTAACCCTTTTTTAACCTCTATGGAGGAAATGGTTTTCTAGAATCCATTCAGCCAAGAATTTTCCATCTTCTCGAAATGCCTTCCCTCGTGCCAGGATCCTACATTAAGAGACCTGACCTTGAGATACTGTTGCAGGTTTGGTTCTACGTACATCTGTGAGCAAACATTTTCACTTATGAACTTGGTAAAAAATATGTAACATTCAGTTTTCACTGATAAGCATCTAAAAAACCTGATTCTTCTTGCTTTTTTCAAAACAAATCCAAATATTAATGAACTTGTTAACATTAAAGAGATCCAGAAACCTCACTGGAAGCTGAAATATTTATTTTTTATTATTGAAAATTGTTGTGATTTCTACTAGTATTTAGTTGTCTTATTACTGCTGTTTTTATTAACTATCATTAATAGAACATAGTCACAAAATTACAGTTTGTAAATGGTGTACAATAGCTGTGGATTATTTTTGGAATGAAAATTCTTGAAACATGCAATTTTTAATTAAAAGCTAAATAATTTATATAGGATTCTGCTATTTTTTTTTTTTCTGATGTCTTCTCTGAGAAACACAGATATAACCCAAACTATGAATACAATTAGCAATCAATTATATAAGTTATATTACAGTATTATATTATCAATTCTTAAATGGACTTTATTTATTGTTGGCTATATTTTTCTAAAGGTGTTGTGGGTACTGAGGTAAAGTTAGGTTTGAGGTTTTGGGGGTGGAGCGGCATGCCAAGGATTCTAAGCGCAAATAGTGGCACACCAGGAAAAAAGATTGGCCACCTCTGTACTAGAGGTTGAGTTAAGTTTTGTTGTGATTGTTATGGCTCCATTTATTTTTCTCTTAAATCTCTTTACCAAGTTGTAAAATGCATTATTCCTAATGTTTTTGAACGGCCTTCAAATCTACCTTATTGATATTGAAAATATTTATTGTGCCATAAATATTATTAAAACTAAGCTTATATATGCGCCTCATTATACATACTAAATTAATCATAAAGTAAATAGGCCCTAGTCTAATGAATGATGAGGAACTGTCTTAAATAATTAGTCCCAAGTGACATTTGAAACCTACCAATGATTTTGTAACTTAAAAAAATAATTAGATAACTACCTGCATTGTTGGTTGCATGCTATAACAAGTCACTCTCTTGTTAGCCAGGATTTCTGGTAGCGGGTAGAGGTATTCGACTTCTGGTCGGACATATTAAGGGTAGGTTTTCCATATGATTTTGCATTCTACCTCAACCCCAAATTTGGGCTATTTTCTTCTAACACTAATCTGTATTACATTAGCGTGATCATTAAATGTTAAGTCGAATGGGTACTAGGACATGGTGAAAATAAGAATATTGTTAGATTATTTTTTACACACCGAATATATTCTACCCATATTCATTAGATACTTTTATCAACATGACTAGTATCACTCCCTCAATCTCCTAATATGTTACTTTCTAGTTTTCAGGTTTTGCGCCATATATTATCACTAGCACCGCGTCTTACTACCCGTTCGGGTTATACACACTTACGCTAGTGTGTAATGGTAGGGTGATTGTGAGTTGAAAGTGGAGGACCTACAGTTTAACGTGGGATCCGAACCACGGTGGAGGTCTGGCATTCCACACATTCACAAGTTGTGATTAATACGCGTCTTGTCAGAGGTGAAAGAAGGGTTTGGCAATCAGATAAATCTGTGTCGGGACCGAGGATTGAGCCCCGGACCCCTAGCACAAAAGTCTGACGACACATTACCCCTAGACCACCAGGTCACCTTTTTGCACCATATAAATAGTCCTTCCTAAATCCAAGATGTTAGGCCTTGTTTGGATGGATTAGAAACTGACCAATAAACTAGAAAATATGATTACAATATTTGTTCATTGTGCTCAAGTCTCTTGCGACGCTTGCATAAAGCATATCAAGACACTTTTTTTTACTAAGAATAGCCTAATTAAGCTGTAGGTCCATTAAAATTTCAAACTAAATTACTTTGAGAAGTTTACCAATTAGGCTAGGCCTACTACTAAAAAAAATTAAAACATTTAATCAAAATTGATATATTTTAAAATAGGCTATAAAATATGATTTAGGCTACATACATATTTGCTTGCTCTCTAACATTTAAAATATTTTATAACTAGGTACTATTGTAGAAATAGTTAAATGTCTATGTACTTTTTTTTGTTGTGGTTTGGTGGACAGCATCTTTGTCCAGGAGATATAAATATAACCAAGCTGTTGGGATGATTCCTCTTTTGGAAAAAATACCCATAGTACCAGCCGGGAATCGAGCCCGAGACCCTTAGGTTCATAGCCAAGTACACTAACATAACATCTCAATGTTGCAATCACTCCATAATATATAGTAGTTTATGAGAGATGTTTATTTGAAATGAAATGCATAGACTAATGTTTTGTAATTTAGGTTTTATCAGTTACTTAACAGAGATGGTAGGTACTTTATTGCTATATAGTAGTCACTTGTTAACTGCACAATCCAATACCCAATATTATCCTGTTAATGGAAGAGTTAGCTCATTAGTCATCATGTTTGGCCCACACTTGGAAGACATTGTGACAGTTAATCATGGCCAGGTTTAGTACCTTGATTTAATTCAAATGGAAACTCGAAGCACCTTTAAAAAGAATACAAACATAATTTTTGCGGTCAACATTAAACACTTTATTGTAATATTATTAATGTTATTTTATAGATATTAATACTGTCTGTCCAAAGAAACAACTTCAGATAACATGTCTTGATGTTGTATGAATACAGAACTAGAAACTTTTTTTATACCTGTCGAATATGCCCATTCATAAGAAAATTTAGGTGTACTTATAGGTTGTTTGTCTTTGAATCGTTTTCCATATTGTGTTTCCTAAGATTTTCCAAGGGTTTCCAACTGGCGGACCGCATGTAGCCTGCAATGCCCCCCCCTCCCTCCTTTTTTTTTGTGGCCTGCAAAGCTTCGTGGAAAAGTATTCTACTGGAGTAAAATTAGTGTTTTTTTTACCTGAGAAACAGAAAGTTTTGGTTGGCGTGGGTGAAATCCATGGAAGCTCCCAACTTATGATCATGTTTAATTTCTTCCTTACATCTGCTGTATTATATTGACGTATCAAAGATAGTATATTCTTGTATGAAAATTTGTTTAATATAGACTATGATTAGTTAATGTTTAAATTACACTTCTTATTTTTATTCACAACTAAATATTGGTTCTCGTTTTTGCATAACTTGATAAAAGTTAGCCGATTATGATGCAGACCATCACTAGACTTGTAGATTCGATTGTGTCCCTCGTGCACGTAAAAGTGGGAAACCCGCCGGGTGTCAGCGCAAGTTGTGTATAGCCCAACTATAAGTGGCTGGTTATCTAGTGCTGAATTAAAAACTAATGTATATTGTTTTACACTGAGATTACAGAACACATTTTGTTCAAATGGCCTTGCTTTTGAATGAATTGGTTAGTTTCATTCATGATCAGTATAATTTAAACAGGTAGATTGATGTGTTGATCAAATTGTGTTTTCAGATACCCAGCAGTCTACAACTGACCAGGCAGTACAGCAGTGAACTAAGGAAAGTTACACTTATACCTGGTGATGGTATTGGACCTGAAATCTCGGCCGCTGTCCAGAAAATATTTGCTGCGGCCAATGTGAGGGATTAAAAAAAAACTAGAGTTAATTTTTTTCTGAACATAATTGGGTCCTACATGGACCTGTTTCATAAAGTTACAAGTAGACACTTAATTACAAAATGTTATTTAATGTTCATATGACAAAAATTTAAAATAATTTGGTAACATAACTTCTCAACTTAAGCCTATAACAAAATATGTTAATCATGTTTGGAATTTAACAATACCCAAGTTAAAGTCCTATAGTTTTGAACTATTTGAGTAATTCTCACAAAAAATCAAAATCAACTTAAAAAAATTGGTTTATAAATTGAGCTGGGTCGATTCCACAATTTTACATATTTGAATCTTTGATTTACCTTTGCATCCTGAATCTCAAATTTGAATATGAATCTTGGAAAAAATTATGAACATAAGAGAAAATATACTTTACGTCTTACTACCATTTGGGTTATACGCTTAAGTACTAATTATATGAAAGGGCTAGGTATTGTGAAGGTTGAATATAGAGGAAGTGATCCCACATTTGCTCGGAGAGAGAGTGGAAAACCATTTGGGGAAAAACCACCCCCATTTCATCCGAGTGAGATTCGAACCTCAATCTCCACGTCCTCGGCAGTTTTGCCTAACACGAAGCTAGCGCGTTAGCTAACTACGCCATCGAGGTGGGTAAGAGGAAATAATAAATATAATAGAATAATATAAAATACAAATAGTAACTAAATGTTAACAATCTTTCTTATAATCCATTCATTATAATATTCCTACATTCACTTTTAAAAGTGTTAAATTACTGGTCTGGGGTCTGGTTTATAAGTTAATCGTGTAATTGGCTATGGATCATCAATAAGCAGAATATTGCTCTAAAACAAATTTCACTTGAAAAATTAAAAACTTTTTTTAAGGATTTGAGTCTTGAATCAGATTTTTTTTTGAATCCTCAAATCTCTAATATCCTTAAGGATTCAATGGATTCGATAAATGATTGATAAATGTTAAAATTTTCTTATATTTTAAATATAATTTTGACCTAATTTTTTTATATGTATTTATAAGTGTGTGTGTGTGTGTGTGTGTGTGTGCGCACGTGCGTGTGAGCACATCTATTATTATAAACTCAGACTTAAACAACTGACCTAACTGTTGATATGTGCTGCCGTCTCTCATCTCACCAGCATCTGAAACTTACCTGTTTGTTTAGCAAACTGTTTCACAGGATCATGCTCCTTAGCTATTTTTAAAATTTTCATTATTTCTTTGTTAGCCTAACTCTTAACCATTCATGAAAAAAATGTGTGCTTGGACTGGCCAGGACAATGACTTTGGACACACTTTAACTATCAAAATGGCGGGGAATCTTTTTGTATATATGTTATATTTTTTTTCATGTCACCAAATCAGGCTTTTATTTTTTACTAGCAATCCCACACGGCGCTGCCCGTGACCCACTGTGGTATAAGAATTAAATAAGCCCTCCTCCATGGGCCCCGATTTAATTTTGAAACGTAGTCTCTGAAATGTAATACTAAACCAGATTAAAAATATTTTCTTAAAAAATTTGTTAAAAATAGCCTAATTAAAAAGCTAATTGAAAACTTAAAAATCCAGCCTCAAGATACGCATTCGGACCCCCTTCCATCCACCTATGTTAAAAATTTCAGATCTCTCCGTTCCATAGATTTAGCTGGGCATCGCACACAAACAGACACAGACAAACACTTCATTTTATTATTATAGATATATACACTTTTTTTTTACTCTGACCCAAATCACATTACTAGGAAAGTAGTGACCAATATTTGTCTGTTTCACAAGAATAACCATAAATTATAATTTTGTTTTTACAACATTAAACATTATTTTATATCTTCAAACTTTGATTTGGCTTCAGAAATATTCTATATTATTCAATTAAACTTTGCTTTAAATTGAATAAGTGTACTTCACACCAGGGCTGTGAAATCGGTACATTGTACGCTAAGCCTTCGACTCAGAGTTCTCTATTTTTCTACTCTCAGACTCCAACTCCTTAAGAAATGTCTAAAGTATCTACATTAATTAGTAATAAAAAAATCTACCGCAGTAAAATTCTCCAATACATATTAATTCATGGGAAGTTTCTTTGTCATTGTGAATTTATATTTGAGTGAATTTATTAATAAAAACTACAAACATTGTTCCTAAAGAATAAAAAAGTATAAATATAAAATGGTATCACTACCATTGTTATAATATTACAAGTTTTTAGTTTTAAGCAGGAGTCAGAGTTGGTACATTTTTACCGACTAGGACGCTACCCAAAATTGATTTGGACTCCACGATTCAGACTCCACAGCCCTGCTTTAACTTTGATGGCATGTGTTTTCAGGTACCCATCGAATGGGAGTCAGTAGATGTAACACCCGTGAAAGGACCAGACGGCAAGTTCGGGATACCTCAGGATGCCATTGACTCTGTCAACAAGAATAAAGTAGGCCTGAAAGGTCCGCTCATGACACCCGTGGGAAAGGGCCATAGATCCCTCAATTTGGCACTACGAAAGTAAGTGAATGACAATTAACTAGTTTATGATGATCTTTGAGTTATAAATAAGTCAACATTTAGGAGACTGTTTTGATGTTCATACAATTATTACATTTTTAGGGGTCCGTGGGTACTTTAAAGACTTTCAAGCGGTGATACTTTCACAATAGACTATACTGCCTATGACAGAAAGATCGAGGTTCGATGCCAGTTGGGTGTACTGAAAGTGGTTTTTCCTTAATGGTTTTTCATTTTCCCTCCACACACATCCCTAGCTCATTAGCGTAAGTAGTACATAAGAGTCTAACTCAAAACGAGTAATAAGACGTGGTGCTAAAAATAATTTCAAGCTAGAGTCTAAGCTTTCAATAGAAGCTCAAGTTTAAGTTCAGCGGCTTTTTATTCTTGGCGAACTCAAGCTTTTGTATAGGACTTATGTGGTGTATTGTGTTCCTAGTGATGGTTGGCTCATTGTTTATTCTTATCTCTAATTGTTTGGGTTTTTGGAAAATATCATCATCATCATCATCAACTGTTTCCAGCCTGTGGCCGGGTCAGTTTAGTGAAATGCCTCCATCTTCCTCTATTCTTAACCACTCTTCCTCCTTTAATTTCTTCCATTCTTCTCCTCAAACTTGAACACTTTATATTATCTACTCCTCCCATATCTTTCTTGCACTCCCTCCCTTGCGGTCTTTTTCCTACATATTTCATTTCCAAGATTTTCTTCGGACCTGCTTCGGTGGCATAGTTAGTTGACGTACTAGTTTCGTGTTGAGCTTGACTGCCGAGGACGGGGAGATCGAGGTTCGAATCTCAGTCGGGTGAACTGAGGGGGGTTTTTCCCTGAGTGGTTTTCCACTCTTCCTCCAAGCAAATGTGGAATCACTTCCTCTAAGTTTAACCGTCCCAATTCCTAATCCATTAGCGTAATTAGTATTTAAGCGTACAACCTGAACGGGTAGTAGGACGCGGTGCTAAATAATAATAATAATAATAATAATAATAATAATAATAATAATAATAATAATAATGATGATGATGATAACAGTAACAGTAACAATAACAATAATCACCATCATCATCAGCATCTTCGGCATCCTATCTTTTTATATTTTCATTCTCACATTGGGAAATGTACAGTAATACTTAGCACCACGTCTAACTACCCATTCGGGTTATAGTTATACGCTTAAGTACTAATTACACTAATGGGCTAGGAATGGGGAAGTTTGAATATAGAGGAAGTGGACCCGAATTTGTGTGGAGGGAGTGTGGAAAACCATTTAGTAAAAACCACCCCCAGTTCACCTGAATGAGATTTGAACCTCGATCTCCCTGTCCTCGGCAGTCTAACTTAACACGAAACTAGCGAGTTTGCTAACTACACCACCGAGGCGGGTGAAATGTACTGCTGCCATAGGTTCTTTGCATTGTAGTAATAACTTATTAATAGAGACATGCAAATAATGAGGTTATTTTTAGAGGAAAAGTGGTGTTATTTTTCTCATAAAGCGCCAATATTATAAGCTGAAAGTGATGTTATTATCTGCGTAAATACAAGTCGAATTAGTATTCATAAATAAACTAGGATAAAACTGTCTGAATTTTTTGTTCATATTGTGTATTTAACTATTTATTAACATATTGGGAGAAAAATCAAATATTTATACACATAAAACATATCATGCATAGTAATATCAAACTTGATATATCAATACAAATAGCAATATCGAAATAATCAATTATCAACCAAGGCTTGGACCAAATAATGACTGCGAAACATGTCGTCATAGAAGACTAAACTACTATCAAATAAGGAGAAGGGAATAAAAATAAAGAAGATATAATTTTGCCAAACATGACATGTAGCAAGTTCCATATATATTAATGTCCTTGCTTGGACCTAGCGTGAAATCTTTTAAAGGCTGTAAACAAAGAATTGATTTATTGAAATTTGGATATCGAAATGTGTAAAAGTAGAAATCGTTATTTTTAATACTAACCTCAGAAGAAGAAAAAAAGCCTAAATATCCTGAAAACATTCATTTTTCCTATGATCCGTTTTATACCTATAAAATAATAAAAAACAGATATTATCCATGTGAACTGAAGCCCTGGCATAGCGCTATCGCCAGTGTTACAGCGTTGAAATTTATATTGCATTATGTGGTATTTGCCGAATTACAAAGAAATTGTGTTTATTTAGGAAAAAAGCTTAAATTCATTTTATCTGTGTGAAAACAGTAGAATTTGTGTAAAAATTTGCACTATCGCTAATGCGAATTTTGCATGTCTCTACTTATAGCATAATGAATTGAAACTATTCTTTTTTTTATCATTAAGAATACAAAACTTAAAATGATGTTTGCTTTCAGGGAATTTAATTTGTATGCAAATGTGCGGCCCTGCCGTTCACTAGAGGGCTACGAGACACTCTATGACCATGTGGACGTGGTCACCATACGAGAGAACACAGAGGGCGAGTACTCTGGCATTGAACACGAGATTGTTGATGGAGTTGTCCAGAGTATTAAGTTGATTACAGAAGAGGCTTCGCGGAGGGTGGCAGAGTTTGCATTTCAGTACACCAAAGACAATGGCAGACACAAAGTCACTGCCGTGCACAAGGCTAATATCATGTAAGTGTAGTTTTTGTAGTAGGGGCATTGCCACCAATGCCTTTCACACTTCCTAAGCTCCTCTTTCTTTATGTACTAAAATTAGTTAAAGAATGTTTTATTGTAGATTTATTTATCAAATTTTATTTTAATCACAACTTACAATTCAATTACTTCAGATTTTTTCCATATAAATTAATTTGTAATGTACATAACAGCATACATTGGCATTAATTGAAAATAAATGGAGTATTTTAGCTGTAAGTATTTTTATTTTCAAAAGTTTGTAATTGTTGAAGCAGGAATTTTTTTTTCAACGCGAAGTTGAATCTGAAACTGAAATTTGTACTGAAGCTTTTAATCTCCCTAACTCTAGTAAAAAATTCTATTAAAATAACCACATTTATTTTGCGCCAGGCGAATGTCTGATGGTCTGTTCTTGAGCTGCTGTCGCGAGGCGGCAAAGAAGTTCCCAGACGTCAAGTTTGAGGAGAAATACTTGGACACTGTGTGTCTCAACATGGTGCAGGACCCTAACCAGTACGATGTGCTCGTCATGCCCAACCTGTACGGAGACATTCTATCAGACATGTGCGCTGGTCTTGTTGGAGGGCTGGGTCTCACCCCATCGGGAAACATTGGGTTGAACGGGGCACTTTTTGAATCTGTAAGTGTTCCTTTAGTTTCTTTCTAATGACTCTATCCTCGCCACACAAAGGCAACGCTCGAGCGTTTACCTAACTTGAGGGTGTTCATATGTGTGGGAGATAAATATTGTTTGTTCTCTTAAGGGCTGCACTTTGTGTGCACTCCAAAATGAACAAATACATCCAGGAATAACTTAATTTTAGAGATATTATGTTTGTAAGAAGGTACACGAAAGGTGGATAGAAACAAATAAAAACAACAAACACAATATGACCTACAATGTAAAGAACAACACAGCTCACACTTTACACTGCTGCCATTGGACAAAGAGGTAATGGCTGCCTCTTAAAAGAAAATCGATCGGTACCATCCAATCCCCTGACCTAGGTTTCATTCTATCTGAACTTATCAGGGGGGTAGTGTCAAATACGCAGCGCAACTTTTTAAAAGAGGTAGCCAAAAACACAAAAGGAAGAAAAGGAATTTTATAAAAAAATGATAGGACTCTCAGGTTTCTCACACCAACAACTTAATGTTGACGAAAGTTTGGTCGAAACAAAAATAGAACACATCTCTTACAGTATTTATCAAACAAGCATCACCATTGGTGGGCTGTAATATGATGGCTGATTTGTGACTCAATAAGTAATTATTGCCTTGTCTTATATCTTTATCGAGGACTGAAATCAATAAAACGAGCTGCATAGAAAAACAAAGGTGTGGCCAACATTCAGACTAATTTATATAGTTTTGTAAATAATTTTCAAGTGTACTTACATTTTCCTTAGGTTTAGAAAAATATATAATATTTAGTTTTTAATGTTGTTATGTCATGTGAATGGGGAACTTCTCTTAACCAATTTAAGTAATTAATCACTTTATAAATTTATATAACTTGCAAAACAATATGTGATTATTAAATTAATTTTAAAATATCTCTATAAGGAAAACCTCTTTTCTCTTTGAGGTGATTGTATTAGATTTGGAAGAAGCTAGAGGAAAGGTGTATAGAAACATATAAAAGGTTATATGTTTCTATCCACATCTTCTTCCAAACATAATAAATTAATTTTAAAATGTTACCGTACTAAAAAACACATAACCCTGTATTCATAAATTTATTTTCTCATAAAAATCTGAACATAAAATAAGAGTAATAAAAAATATTTAATTTATTTTTGGGGAATTCTTTCTTTTAATTTAGAACCTAAATATTTATTATCATTATTATAATGATTATTATAATATGGTTGTTGTTATTATTTATTATTATAGAAGAACAATTAGAATATCGCTTTCTATTTGGCTTCAAGAATATTTCATATACTCAATTCTGGTTTGCTTCGAATGGTAAAACTAAAATTGGACTTGGCACACCCTTGGTTCAATATGCTGGTGTCTTGCTCTTTACTAGCCGACGTAACTCTGTCCAGGTTCATGGAACAGCCCCGGACATCGCCGGCCAGGACAAAGCCAACCCCACAGCTCTGCTGCTCTCTGCTGTCATGATGTTGAGGTACATGGAACTCAACACTCATGCCACGTTGATCGAGCAGGCGGCATTCAACACCATCAAAGAGACCCAGTTCCGCACCGGGGACCTCGGGGGCCAGGCTAAGTGCTCAGAGTTCACAGACGAGATCTGTCGCAAGGTGTCCTCTGCAGCTCATTAGAGGGGGTAACTGCCTCTTGTTATCTTTGTTGATTTTGTAGGTAGATCATGTTAGCGGTTATTTATAGGTGGCGAGATTTGGAACAAGCCAGAAGCTAAAACAGTTAATAATAAGACACTTTGAGTAAAAAATGTATCCATATTCACTTGTCTCAAACCAGGTAATCTAAACATGTTTAAAATATGTATATTACTGAGCCACTAGGTGAATGTTATAGTAGGTAATTCCTCTAATTAATTATAAATTATAATTAAACTTGTGGTGGAGAGAAAAGATGAGGGGGAAATATTACCAATCAAGCCCCAATCTAGCAAAGGCCGGATAAGGAGAAATGTTGATGGTGTTGATGATGGTGATTAAACTTTATTTAACATTGCAGATCAAATACAACTTAACCTTTCTATAAAATGCTCTGATGGAACTAAAGTAATCTTTAAGGAATACCTCTTTTCCCTTTTTGAGGTATTTTGTTATATATATTTACAATACATATTTATATTTATTATTTATTCGTCTTCAAAATACATATACAGTGGAACTTGGATAATTCGAACTCGAAGGAAGCAGAACAAAATTTGAACTATCCAAAAATTCGAATTAAATGAGTTTCTTAAAAGGAATTGAAAAGGAACACACTTAAGTTTGCAACCAAGCTCAAAAACTTTATTCAACGTATTTGGACATAATCTGTTCACAAGTTCTTTAAAAAGTCGGATATTTTAATCTGTTTTCCTGATTTAAGTTTCTCAGTCAAAGTGTATGATTCTAATTGATCTATTGACTGGAAAATGTTGAAAGTGTGCTAGGAGGCATTCTGAAGGCCTTTGCAATTTATGGTTTCTTTTTTAAGTCCCTTTTCCACTTCCTTTATCACCACTACTTTTTTGGCCAAAGTTAAAGATTTATATGACTGTGGCTTGGACAGTGACATCACGATAAACACACACAAACACTACTGTACAACAAAACTAAAACTAAACAACAAAATAAAATAAACTCGCACATCACAAGAATATCGCTACGACCAAATCACTAAGAACAGCGAACGTAACTGCTCGAGAGGTTCGACCTTGAATAATGGAGTACAGAACTGTACGTGTAAACAAAGACACGTTGGGGTGAGCAGGAGAGGGGAAGGGGCGTGAAGAAGGGTACTGACTGCATTTCAATGTCGCCTCCCCTGTTTCCAAAAATAGAACAACACGGCGCCGCAACTAGAAGTAGGAAAACAATACTGCACAGTACATTACAACTTATGAAAAGTTTGAACTAACCAAAACAAAATTTGAACTATCAACAATTTTTTAACATTGTTTTAGTATAAAATTCACGGGGCTGGGCGAAAAATTCGAATAAAAGACAATTTCGAACTACGGATGTTCGAATTTAGTCAGGTGCCACTGTATGACAAATTAAAGAAAATATATGTCTGCCCATCCCTTCATACCCATTATCTATACATCAATTTGTCAGGATAGCCCCTCGAAGCGGGGAGTTGTCAGGTATGAGCGTTTAAAATAGTTAAACTCGATATGTCGATAGATTTATTGTAGAAGTACATAATGTGATATAGATAGTTAATTGGTAAGATACTATGAAAGTTATAGCCCAAGTCGGTCATTCTAGCAAACAGTCCTTGAATACATCTATATTGATGGACTACTCCACCTCGTCATGGATAAGAACTACAGAAGTCCTACCTCGATGGTTCTTGCAGTCAACTATCAAAAACCTCTTTACACTCTCCAAATGCTCTCAGGAAAAACAAGACCCCTTGTTCTCGTTTCGCACATATTTATAGCTTAAAAAATGTGTCATGTTCACTGATGTTTCGTTAAATATAACTTACTGGAATGTAATCATACTTTCAAAACATATGTGTAAACTTACTGTGGACTTCTGAATAGCTTGGCTTACTCAGGCTTTCATTATTACGAGGAGCTGTGTCTCTTATGTAACATACATATGCCCCATTGTTATTAGGCACTGGCATGAATTATATTTAGAAGAAGTTACAGGAAAGGTGGACACAAACACACAAAATAAACAAACACAATAATACAGCTTTTACAATGGAAAGAACCACACACTTCACACCGCTGCCACTGGACAAAAAGTTAATGGCTGCCTCTTGAAGAAAATCAATCACTACTGCCCTCTCCCCCCATAAAGCGAAAGAAGGTTTTCCTTATAGAGATAAATTGAAGTAAATGGTGATTGTTGTAGGCTATTATTTTGTTTGTTCATATTTGATCTTTGATACTACACAATATTTTGACCATAGTATTTCCAGCTTTTACAAACTTTAAGGTCACAGTAATACATGACCTGTGTATATATTTGTAATTTATTTGGTTATTTCAAGAGGCCATTATCCTCAACTAAATATAATAAAAAAAACTTTAAATTACCTTTAACTCAAATTACTGTTGACTATTTTAATCTTTTTCTTATAACAAATAGTTTAGAATTAACATAGAAAATTAAACCTATGATGTATTAAATATTTACCAAGAGCTACAATGTAATACACACTTTTATAGATTATCTGTTGTATCTTCTGTTCAATTCTCAGAATGTACATTTAGCGAGAAATATGTATTGTTAACCCCTTGCGCTAAAATGTAACCAACGGGGTGCTTACACCACCACAATTACAAGCGGCAAGCACATTATTTCATTCGATCATTTCAAATTCCTATAGTTTTATTGGATTAGGAAGACGGTTTAAAAAAATAATTTCAAATTAATTTGTGTTTATTCATTCTGTAAGCCAGTGTTTCCCAAACTTGCGATAAATTAAACAAAGCCGTGACGGGAAAGAAGGGCTTATAGATATAAAAAAAAGTCTATGGCATGTCACAATCTGTGTTAATTTGTTTATCAGACTTGTACTGACAAAATATGTTATGCGTAATGAATATTAGCCATGGGCCGCTCGAATCCCTCAAATCCTATGGTATTCGAGATTCATAGAAATCTAAAAAAAAAAATACAATTAAGAAGACCTTGACTTTAATTAACAATTTTAAGCAATTGGTGAAAGGTATTTTATAGATATATAAAAAAGACAAAAATTAAATTAGTATAGTTGATTTACATACATAATAGATATGACAAACAATTAAATTGAATTTTAAATATTTTTACTTTGATTAAGATGGTACATATTTAAAGATTCAAATTTTGATTTTGGATTCGAAAAAAAAATTGAGATTTGGATTTGAGAAATGTAGGACTTAACCTATCTATAATGATTACTTAAACTTATTAGGAAGTAGCCTTTGGGAAACACTGCTCTAAGCCATGTGTTTGCCTCTGACAGCATCAAGTTAAAGATAATGGAACTGTTGTCAATGTTGGCTAGTCTACAATCATTTGTTATGTTTTATTGTCATCCCTGTACTGAACACTGATAGGTCTCTCTGTTTGAAACACATTTATAATTAGTTTTTTTTATAGTGATGTAAATTTTTGTAAAAATATAAGAAGTAAGAAATGTGACAGGGGACAAATAACTATTAACTTATTGAAACTGCTTGAATTTGAGATTGTATTTGTCCCTACCGAGTTTTCAATTACAGTAAAAAGTCCGTTAATCGGGCACCCAATGGTTTGGCACACCACATGCCAAGCGAAGCCCTCCCCCCACCGCTTGTCCCGTGGCTTTGCACCAGTGCCATTCATCTTCCAGTTGGTCTTTGTTTACATTTGGGAGATTGTGAATTGTTCTGTTTTACATAGCTTGTTTGTAATTGTGTGTCTAGTTCTTTAAAATGTTTTCTGCACTGCCAGATAATACATTATTGTTTTTTGTCAATACCATGACTTCTATCAAAGTTATTTTCCTCGTTTTTACTGCAGTACTCATATACAGTCCAATGATCTGGCATATTTGGTAATCCTGCATTGCCAAAGTCCAGAGCGTGCCGAATTATTGGACTTTTACTGTATTATGTTAATAGGGGTGGACAGGATCCTGCTAAGGACAATGTCAGGAATATATCCATTCCCGAGAGTTGGAGGAGGGAACGATCCTTTCGTGGCAAGGGTTTGAGTGGGGAGATAAAGTCCTAACTGTTTCAGCAGGTACTGCTGGCTCAATCTTTATTGTAGACACGCATCTTTTTTGTTTTGTAGCAAACTTAGGGGCATGGGGAAAGGGGGGTATTTATGGCCCGCAGGGACAAATAAGTTGGGAATCTCATGACTCATTGTGATCTGTCTATCTACAATTATTTGTTAGGTTCAGCAAGTGAGAGAGATTGAAAGATTTAAAGTACGGATGTATAGTATTTTTTTTAGCACCACATCTTACTACCCATTTGGGTTATATGCGTTAGTACTAATTACACTAATGCATTAGGAATAGGGAAGGGTGAATTTAGAGGAAGTGAACCCACATTTGTGTGGAGGGAAAGTGGAAAATCATTCAGGGAAAACCACCCCCCCATTTCACCCGACCGAGATTCGAACCTCGATCTCCCCGTCCTCGGCAGTTTAGCTCAACACGAAGCTAGCGCGTTAGCCAACTACACCACAGAGGCGGGTAAACGGAGATATATTCTATTATCATATTTTGGGGCATGGCAATGAGAGGGGAAGGAACTACCTTGCCACAGTCAACTATTTATGAGCATCAGTCTTGCTAACAACCAAAGAGTAGAGATTACAGGGTTGTTTGATCAAAGAACCTTAAAGGGGCTTCAAACGAGAAGCTATAAGGGGTTTCAAACTTAGAGAATATTTATTTAAAGAGTAGCAAACCTATAGATGATTTAAGGGGTTTCATACCTAAAGAATATTTAAGGTGTTTTAAACATAGATAATCTTTAAAAAGTGTTAAACTAAAGAACGTTTAAGGTGTTTAAACCTAAATAACCTTTAGGGTGTTTTAGTTCTAAAGAACGTTCAAGTGGTTTCAAACCTAGAGGACACTTAAAAAGGCATACTTTTCTCCCCCTCTTCTAATAGTTAAATATAAAACAACAATTTTCAAAAGAGATAAACTAATAAAAATAATTTCCATTAAAAATGTTTTAGAATTAACTATTTGATTTGTATTATTCAATATTAATTTTGTTCAAAATTTTGCTATTTGATTCGATAAGAAATGCTCTTTACACACCCTGATCTATATTAGGTTTTTGTGGTGTTAAAGTATTTTATTATTTGTATTACCTTTAGTAATGTCCAAAAAATGTCATTCCTGTCCATCCCTATATGTTAAGTATGGCTACCACCCTCTTTTACATTTACTTATATTATTTAATATTCATTGGATCTGGTGAACTTTGTTATTCTCTGTTTATCATGTTCTCTAATATTCTGGATTATATAAAAGTGGATTCAACCCATCTATTTTGTACGTGCCTGCCTCTTCACCGTGGTATTGATTCTTCAGACCAGGGGTCGGCAACAGGTTGATCTTGATTGACCAGTCAATCTCGAGCAATTTTCGGTCTATCACGAAATAAAATTACATCATCATTAAAAGGGAAGCTTACCTTGAATTATTCTACTATGGTGCGGTTTATAATATATGGCCATAGTGTAATTCCTCAAGGTATGACGTCTACCGTTCAGGGTAAATAGAGTGTACATTTTGTTTATTCTATAGGGCCCATAAAGATTTCCGATCCCTGCGTTAGACGTTTACTCTAAGTTTGGTCATTATGATATTAAGTGTGCATGCTAAACTTCATTCACCTGAATTTCAAATGTCATGTTAACGTGAACTTCAATCCTGTTTGCTTTAAGTTTCTTTTAAGTTTTATTTTTAGTTTTTACTTTATGAATTTTGTCAGTATTATTTTAATTACCTATAGTTTTATGACTACAGTTTCTGTTTTATTTAAATAGCATTTGTAACACTATTATTGGCCCTTTTGACAAGTGCTTATTTCAGTGTATTTCTAGTATTTGAAATATTATGGATTGAATTAATGTTTTTAAAAATCAAACTTTTGCTTTTGTTCAGCTTTTTTATATTCTGTAACTCTGTTTTACAATATTGAAATATCTTGTTTTAATATCTACTGCAACAGATTCAGCGCACAGTGAATCTTTTTACTGCTCCTACATGAAAACTTCCTTTGAAAGTACAAAAATGTAAATTATGTTTATTATATTAAATATATATTTTATAGAGTACTAAAGTCCTTTTGGCATTAGGGCTGGCGCTTGCATTGAATTATCTGCTCTCAATTAGACTTAATATTTACCGACTTGGCCCGAAAATAACCCTACCTCATATTATAGCCTATACTCTAGAAATAACTCTTTGATAAGAATAAAATTATCCATGTTTGAAAGTAAACAAATATATCAGATTTACTTAATTTTTTTTCTTATTTGATTGGCCATGCGTAATAAACCTTGTCAAAGATAGTTGTAAAGAGTACCATGTGTTGTGGTGATCAAACCCTCTTTAAATATATTATTTATTATCGATATAATATCATCATATTAAACTGTTTCAAGCCTCTGGCCAGGTTCATTTAGTAAAATGCCTCCATCTTACTCTCTCCATCCTGTCCATGTTTCTGCTGCAAATGTTACAATGGATACAAATTATACCCTATACAGCACTTTCTTACACTTCATGGGCATTTCTCTTTTTTGTAGCAGGTCTTTTACACACCTATAAAACAAACCCTGCTGTCCTCTTCTTACTAGATCCTCTCTACTCCCATTCTTCGCCTCAATTACGCTTTCAAGATATTTTACATCCCACACCTTTCTCAACTCTACTCCATCCAACTTTATATATATCCTCTTCCTTGTCATTACCATCACTTCACGCTTTGCCTTTCTAAATCTCCTTCCACACTTTATCTTCCTCATTCCATTATGGTTTTATAAAGGCAGTTTTTGAGGGAAAAGTATGGCCTATTTTAGGGTATATGCTGTTTTATTAAAAATAATAAATTCTGGTGGTTTGTATAGTTTTTAACACTTCCTTAGTCCCTTTATTTATTCGTAAGTCTTATACTCCTTCCTTAGAGCCCTTCAAGTCTTCAATCCTGTTTACGTCGACTATAGTGCTTTCCAAACTGACCTGTTACCCAATGTCTTCATTTCTGTTCTAGCCGATAACGCTTCTTTGTGTACATACATTCAGCACACATACAGAACTGATATGTAATTAATTTTACAACCCGAGTAGCTTCACCCATGATTGTTTCTCTTATTTTTTAGTGCCGATAGGCTGTTTCAGTATATATTTTTTACTGCCCAATAAATCATTTTATAATATCTCTTTAATGTTGCTGTCTTATTTCTTTATAAAGCTTACTTTACATGTGTTGTATTTTTAGTAAAAATGTTTTTTTTCAGAATGGCTCAAATTCACTTTTATTCGAATATGAATCTTTTTTACATTCATTACTGTTTCCAGACTGTGGCCTGGTTCAGTATTTTATTCGAGCTATATATTTTCCACTATCGGCTTGTCATAGCTACAAATGCCTTGTACTATAAATTAAACTAGGACAGGCACTCGACTGTTAATTCATCACTGTGAAAGGGTAAAACCACATATTTTCACCAATGATATAGTTTTTGGCCAAGCTGGAAACCTTAGTTCAGTATACAGACACGCTACTACCGACTGAGCTAAGGTGTCGGATCAAATATGGATTTCAACTCTGAATTTTTTTTCAATTTTCATGATTCATTTTAAAATTCCTTACAAAGTAAAGGTTAATCATTGATGCTCATTCACTGTTATTTTATTATTGTTATATAATTTTGTAACATATATGCCTAAATATTACAGATATTTATAATTCAAAAATGGAAATATTTTTACTTTTAAGTTTTTAGTTTATTGACTAAGATACTATGTTGTCCCGAATATAGTGGGAGGTTTTTCTCCTAAAAATGTCCTTCCGAAAAATAAACTCGTAATTTATGTGCAGTCTAACATTTTTTAAATAAAAAAACCCAGTTCTAACAAGTTTGGTGTTTTCGAGGCTAAAATACGACTTTAGTGAAAATGAAAAAAAGTTTAGGAGTGCCTGCGCATCAGAAAATCATTCAAAGGGTTTAATATAACTGTCAGATAAGTTAAGTTTTTACCTCAAGGTAAATTTGAGATCTTTTATTTTTAATGTAGAACAATTTAAAAATTTTGTGGTCATAAGATGTGCGAGGCTGTACTATATCCGGGCTAATATGGTATAAACAAATGTAAAATGACAAATATTGACAACAGGTATTTATTTTATCTGACAACTGTCAGCAGTGACTACTGTCTACAGAACACGCCCCTTGACATATGATTACTCAAAATACTTCTTGCGTCATCATCGAGAATAGGTCTCTTATTCTGTACATAATTCATTTTGAATATGAAAGATTTGTAGTTTTGAAGTATTAACAGGATATTTGACATTCCTGTAATGGAAGTGTTGTGAGTGATCTTATTGCATTTTAAACTAAGTATTTATGTCATTTATTTCTTCATACTCAATGTTAAACATAAATTTTGTTTAGGATTATTTATTAAATCCACTTCATGAGGTTGTGGCATACACAAGCTAGAGTAGGCTGGCCCAAAGGTAAATAAGAACAAGGATTTAAAAAAATCTAATCTCACTGCTTACACGTAAAGCCAAGAACTCTACTTTAAGGCGGAGATGCGGAGAATGCCAGAAAAGGTACGTGTTTTTGCAGTTTTTATAGAAAAACATTTTTTGGTCAAAGAGTTTAATTTTTTTCACATGATGATATCAACAGTTGTTGAATATCTGTCAAGGGTGTCCTGGAATTTAATGACCACTCTTTCTCTTTCTTTAAAAGGTTTGTCATTTAATGCCTATGCTAGTGACAGATATTAAACAACTGTTGAGGTCACCCTGTGAGGAAAATTAAACTCTATTTGAATAGAAGTATTATTTGGTTTATTTTGACCAAAAAATCTTTCCCTATATAAACTGCACAAACACTGACATTTTCTCACGTTGCCTACATCCCCACTTTAATGACAAAGAGAAGGCAATAGCCTTAACGGCGTCCCATTAAAGTTGAATATTAATATTACTATTATTATGTCATATCAGGCATTGGTCGCCAACAAAGTAAGATGTGCGTTAACATTCTCGACTCTGGCACTAGTGTTTGGAACCTGACTAGGTGATCTAAATATTTCCTCTATCTCTCGGATTTCTCCTCCATGTCCTCTTGATGCTGGTGTATTTCCCCTTAGAGTTTAAAATACTTAAGATTACTAATAAAAAATAGCCATTGTAAAATTAAATTTTTCATGATTTATCAATTTTAAAAGTTGTGTTTAGTTTTATAATTATAATAATAATAATAATAATAATAATAATATAGTATTGTTTTTTTTATGGATCCAACTATCCACAGTTTCACTTTTCTAAATTACTTCTGTCACAAATTAATTCAAAAACTTTTGTGTTTTATTGTACATTGATAGATAAACTATATTGATAAAATGGGACAATTTTACCTATTGTAGAAAACACTTCTAGTACTTTCGATTACATTGCAGTTCCTTAGAATAAAATTACAGTGAATAATTAAATAGAACCATAGGCTAAATCTTTGGAAATGATTGGGAATTGAAAGAATATTAACCTAACTTACTTTTATGTGCGGCCATTCTTGAAATAAATTCATTAATATTTTGACCAATGAACCTTCAATCCCCAATTATAATGAATATATTTATAGAATATGTTTGTGATAGTCGTGTGCAATGTCTGTAAATAATAGCATAGAGACAAATTTATCTCAATATAATTAAGTGGGCTGTCTGCTCAAGTGAGTATTTAAAATTTCTGGCTGTTTCATAAATTTGGGTTTTAGCTTTGCTAGGCCAAAAGGAATTTTGACCAAGTCAGCTAGTTTTACATTTTTAAAATTTTGGCACAGTTATTTACAACAGTGACTACTGTCCTCTCTTAGGACCAAATATATCATACTGAAAAATTAATTTGGTTCTAATTTGTGTTTACGGTGTGGTATTCATTGAATTGTATAATCTTGTTCTCAATATTGAATCTATAAATTGGTTTTGTTTCACACTCTAGTGTCAGTATGGGTTGTCGGTGACTTAAACAATTTAATTCAAGGGAACCAATCAAAGAGGATTTTTAAAAGAAATAGATCACCTATCTCTTGGCGGCAGGATGATAAAAACACAATTAGCCCTGATTTTTCCAATACATCCGATTAGAATTTAATACCAGGTCTGCGAGGCATGTGTGTTCTACATGGCCAAACTTGTTGCCAAAAATTAAAAATTATCTTGACTCTTTAAGGTTAATCTCTTCACTTTTCATGAATTAAGTAATTGTATATTTGGAAAGACTGTATAGAATAGTGTGCTTGGAACAGATTGGACAGTACTCTGGGGATTTTGCATTTAAATACCTTACACACTGTACAAAGAGGTGAAAGTCATCTCTTGAATAAAACACGTCATTACCAACTGTTTCCTCGAACTAGGTTTCATTCTGTCTGCTCATCGAGAGCGAATATTAAATGTTCAACACATTTTTCTTAAATGGGGCAAAGCAAGAGGGTAGGAAAAGTGGAAAAGAAAATGGCAAATCAGGGTGGCCACAGTTGAGGAAAACCTGTAAATTGAGAATGGCAGGGAATTTAGTAGTTGATCAGGAAAAATGGTAAATTTCACTGTTTAGGAAAGATAGATTCTTTATTGTATTTTAATAAAACAATTTTTTAAATCATCTTTTAGTGTATTCCAAAAATATTTATGACAATTGGAGGTTTTTTAAAACATTCTAATCAATTTTGATATGGGTTCTAGTCAGAAAATTTTTAATTTTTGGGTCAGGAAAAAGTCAAAATTATATTTCTTTCTTATCTTTGATGGCCACCCTTTAAAAGCAAACTTATTTTTCTTTACCATTTTCATTTAAAAAGTGAACAGTTTTTCTTAAAGAGTTAATCGTTATTAATTGAATAAGTGAGAGTCGACAATAATATACATTCACTGTCCACCTTGCATGTAATTAATAGATCCTACCAACATGTGAATAAGAGCTGATGAATCTATTAGTGTTTTAAAGTGCCATGTAATCTTTATATTTAGGCAAAGTACCTTGTTTGAATAGCTCATACTCATCACTGAAAAAGTTATCACATATGATCTACATGTAAAAATTGGTTAGTTTGCTAATTTATTTATTTATTGACTCATAAAATACTCTGTTATAGTGAATTAAACTTAAGTCTTGTTTTGTAAACTTGTAAGAGAATGTTTCTTGGTAGTATTATTAAGGCACTAGTCAAATTTGGGCTGTAATAAAGTTGAGCCTGGCAGTTATTTTGTAGTAATTTTTTTCACCATGACCATCTCTCTTACATGTATTAGTTTGTTGTTGAAATAAAAGATTTAGAAACATGATCCTGTTGAAGTTTTTTTTGTGTGTGTTTTCCTTGACAATTTTACCTGTACACGAATGAATGCAGAGACTTACATACGTCACTAACCTATGCAGCTGTTTTTTTTTTTTCTTTAAAAAAAAATTAGACTCATGGTTGATTAATTTATACATTTGTGCTTGTTCACTTTTTTTTTTATAGTCTTCATCTAGCACTCTTTCCGGCCAAGTCAGCCTTGTAAATTGCCGCCATCTTCTATCTTTCATCCACTCTTCACACCTCCTTGTGGCCTTCTTGTGGCCTTCTTTCAGCTCCAGCATTCTTACAAGCAATCTTTCAGGGTTTCCAACCTGGGCTTATCAGTATGTTTTGGTTGGTGTCGGCGCTTTATGTTTACTTTTTAAAATGATGATAATGAATATAGGAAGGTGCAAAATTCCAATTGAAATGAAAGTGATTAAAATGATAAAAAGTGTCAAGATACTGTTTAGGTTCCTTTTGGTTACTCAGTGCTGACAGTTGCTTGCAGACTTAGATTGCTGAAGCAGTCTCATGTTAAGGGAAGTGGCGCTGCTAGCATGACTTCCAAAAAACCCATTGGGCTTGTTTATGCTCTTTTGATACATCTGATCCACATTCTTATACTCATACAAGCAATTTATAATAATTAAATCAAGTATGTGAGTTTGATGTTACACTTGTTTAGTTTATCGATGGTGTAGTCAGGATTAAAATTTGTATTGGGGGTGACTTTTCCTAAACCCTTTTTAACGTCATGCAAACAAAGAAATTTCCTCTTAAATTCTACCTACCCCAGAAGTGTACTTAAATATGGATAGCTTGGTTGGGCAGTAAGATTCCATGAAGATAATTTATAAACTAGGATGGATATGAACGCAAGTAGGCCATCAAGAGATTGTGGTGGTCTCAAAAGACAAAAATTGGCATCAAACAAAGGCTGTAAACCACTTTTCAATTATCTCATTCAGGCCCTATACTTATACTCTTTCTTGTGGAAACTGTTTTCTTAATCCATCTCTCCTGGCGACAGCCAGCATGCTCCTTATAAACTTTATACACGCCATAGTCTCTGTTTTTGTAAAATATTTATTCCTCCATGTTCCAATCCATCCAGGATAGCATATTTACACTAAAATAACTCATGGCGCGAGCCTACAAGTGAGCTATACTGACAGTGGCTATCGTCGTTAGCAATAGTAGTGACAACATTTGTGGATAGGGGAGTGATGTGGTCAGCACAACGAGCCCTCTTGCTCCCTTAGTTTTCTAGACTGGGGCTGCTACTTATTTATTCAAATAGCTTCTCATTTTGTCCTCACAAGGCTGAGTTTAAGACTCAATGCTTCAGAGAAAAATTCTGAAGAGCTGAGGATCAAACCTGGGACCTCAGATATTTACACTAATGGAAAAGGAAAGATATAGTTCCTGAGGAAGTGTACTTGCATTTTTATGGAGAAAGAATGGAGAACTGCCTCGGTATGCAATGAACCTCAACAACTTCATCACCAACAGACCAGACACCTATGTCTTTGAGCCCAACAAAGTCTCATGTTGAAAGTTTATAGTTGTGAGTCTACTTTTGTTTTAAGCTTCTTTTTACTCCTTAATTTTCAGAACAGCGGATTACTACCCATTCGGCTTATATGTTTAACTACAAATTATGCTAATGGCTTAAGAACAAGGAAGGTTGAAAATTTAAAGGAAGTGTACCTGCATTTATGTTAATCGAGAGTGGGAAACCATTTAGGAAAAAACACCCTCGGTAGAGCTGACTGGGATCGAACCATGATCTCCCCGTCGTTGGCAGACTAGTCTATTGAGAGAGTAGTTCCTTGGACAACAGGGACAGTAAAGCAGGTTTTTGATATATTCAAAGTGTGCACAGCTCCTCAACAACAATGAAATCTTGATTCACACGTTAGCTGAAATCTTCTTGAATGGCGCAGCGATTCACAGGTAAAAATGTATGTTGACCCGCAATACTTTGAAACAAATATAAACAAATAATCTTCAACAGGGTTTCCATTCACCGGGAAAACACATGGAATTTTGCAAAATATACTGGAATTTGTTAATTTGGGACATTTAACTAAAATATTAAAATAGGTATTTGGATACTACATGAAAAAGTGGACTGTATGATTAAGTATACTGATTCAAAAATGTTTTATTACAATAGTAATGAAGCAACAGATGATGTATTTCTTCCTAAATCTTAAATCCTCCTGTTTTAAACATAAGTTACATGAATTCACACGAGTCAGTTTGATGAAAAATTAACTTGTACTATTCTTTTCTTAAACTTGAGCTGCATGGGAAAATGGGGATTCCTTCTGGAATAAATAGGTGATTTGGTAGTATCAAAATTGTGGCAACTCAAAAATAGAACGACACACTTTCCATTTAATCTGATATTTTGAATAATTTCACAATAGCAGACGAAGGTGTCTGCTTGTCTCTCACTTTGTAGACATATGAACACCTATTTAGTCTGTTGGTTTTGAAATTTGGATTGCTCTCCCAATCATTTACTTAATTATGCAACCTAATTATGTAATGTCCCAACTTGTAAATTATATGTTGTTTCAAAAAGTAAGGATGAGACTGCAGTTTTGAACATTTTGATTTATATTTTATATTTTAATTCGGGAATTCTCTTTATTTTATATTATTTGTAATTAATCATTTGCATTTTAGAATATTTAGGCCCTTCAGGCAGTTTGGGAGTCAATACATTTATTTTAAATGTGCTTACTGGGTACGTTGGACGATGAAACAAACTATCTGACAATCTGATCTAGCACAGAGTTTCCGTTCCAAGAGAAATACACCTTTTCCTTAGTACGGAGCGGTTTCTTTGTCCAGCCAACCAGAAAGCTAGGATTTAAACTACTCCCATGTGATAAGTCGAGATTGTCTGTCCACTCTGGTGCAATCTACGATGTCATCAGAATTTGAAACAGACGCGAGGGAGGAACGAACTCTCACTGTTACATGAAAAAGAGATGTGCAGTGACCCGGGAGAGGGGGTGACAACAAGATGGGTGTCACTTGTAGTCGCATATTTCATTATAATATAATGCACGGTGACTAGCTTAAAGACGGGTCGATGGTACAATCTGAAATGGTTAATTATTATAGTAAAACATATAAAAGAATACTATAACGTCCTCCGTTTAATTTGGGTGCCCGGTAGCCAACCCTAGCTACAGCACTACCGCGGCACTATAGGGACTTACATGGTTGGGATGGACCCCGAGCGGTAAGGGTTAGAATGGGTGGTTCGTGGGGAGTGAGACTCGAGTGTTAGTCCAATAATATATATTTATGAATAGGTTCAGATGACTAAACTTATACATAGGTAAACGGTAAGGTCTCCCGTGACGAGGGAGCATGCACGATAACGGGACTCGCAAAACTTCCTAGAGACCCGCGATCGATCCTCCGGTGGGGGAACCACCAGATCACATTTTTTCCCCTCCGTGTATTAGTCATTGGTTGCTAGATGACGACTCTCCGCTCCTACTTTTTAATCAACCAATCACTAAGCAAGGTGTTATTACTATTACTTAAACTTGCTGATCTCGAGATGTCCAACAAGCCAGGAAGGTCCATCGGTCGCACCGTGTTCCCTTAACAGGATGCGATCTATATGAGATATATGCTATGCTCAGCAGGATGGCAACCCAACACTCTTGACTTCCAAGGAAAATTACAAGCGTGGGTTAACCTCTTGCCAGAATAAACATTAAAATAATTATCCTCTTACAATACTCGCTAACAATAAATTAATATACAAGTGATCAAAGTATATTATTGTATAAGTGTAAATTTCCTTATATGATAATCGCTTCGAGAAGGGAAGCCAAGCTAGCGAGGGGTTGATTTAAAGATAATAAGTCGTCTTTGAGACTTCTACAATTGCTACCCAACGTAGGAGCTTCATAGACTTTTATGATTGGAGCCCAACAATGGGGCTTTCAGCATATAAGCCTCTTTCGACCTTTACAATTTAGCAGGATTATTTTCTCGTGTATTATTTATTTAATAATAATTAAGGTTCGTTTCTTACACACATATATGACTGTTTATAGCCACACCAGTCAAAGCCGTGATCCTATTTGTTTTAAATAGAGGTTTAAAAAAGTGTCAATACAACGTTTAGGTCTACTGATGCATGTTCCTAATCAAAATGGTTATTAACAACAGGAAAACAAACTCAACTCGTTTTCTGAAAACTGTTTATTTTCTTTCAGAACATTAATTTCACTGCGAACAAATTAGTAGCTATTGATTGAAAATCCAAATTATAGAATTAAATACATTGTTATATTTTAGTAATGGTTTTGTTTCGTATTTAAATCAGTCGCCCGTTATGACCAGACATTCCTCGCCACTTAGCTTCCTTTGATGCGACAGAGAAATACCTACTGGTAGCGTGTCGCAGCAATCTGAAGTAAATGTAACTAATTGAAATAAATAGTTGTATGGGCCTTTATATATTATAATAATATCATTTATATTATATAAAATCCATATCATATACAGCTACCACCGTTTCTTGGCACTTATCTGCCGATTCCTAAAGTTACCAATTAGTTAACTAGGACTATTTTGAATGTGTTCATATGCTAATAAATGCATTCTACATCTGACAATTCTAAGAGCAATTCGCTAAATATAGTGATATTTTGTCATTGTTGGCAATTCTACATTCATTTGTTATGTCTCCTCAAAGTGGTTCGGTCCCGGATCCCTACGTTAGCTAGATTTGGTTTTATTTTTAGAGACTAGTTTCTATTCATCTGAGATTTATTAAAAGTCTACCAGAAGAATTCGGGGTAGCCACGCAATTGATTGCGTGGTTACCCCGGGCAAGGCTTTTCTTTGCTTCAGACAGACAAGGGAAAAATTCTTCTTTTTAATTTTTCAGACCAGGTTTTCAATTACTTTAAAGACATCAAATCCAAATTTTAAAATTCCGGCTTCGAGATGCATATGTTCGTGCACAGGGGCTACTAATTTTTAAAATTTCAAACCTCTGCGTGCAGTAGATATCAGGTAACACTCATGACAGCCCTACAAACTCTTCATTTTATTACCCGCCTCGGTGGCGTAGTTAGCTAACGCGCTAGTTTCGTGTTGAGCTAGACTGCCGAGGACGGGGAGATTGAGGTTCAAATCTTGGTCGGGTGAACTGGGGGTGGTTTTTCCTAAATGGTTTTCCACTCTCCCTCCACGCAAATGCGGGTTCGCTTCCTTTATATTCATCCTTCCTAATTCCCAACCTATTAGAGTAATTAGTACTTAAGTGTATAACTCGAATGGGTAGTAAGATGCGGTGCTAAGTATTTATTTATATATATTTCATTTTATTCATATAGATGGTAGAATTGGATCTTACGCCAACTTCTACTTGCTCGTTTTTTTTATATCCCTTGACTAACTCAGCCTGGATTTTCATCCAACTTGCTCAGCTTCTGACAATTAGCACAAAATACGTCAACGCCAATGGAAACTCGACGGACAAAAGCTATCATCCTACCTAAAGCCCGATAGAGAGAGAGAGAGAAAAATAAAAAGAGACTTGTATAGAAACTGACAGCCGAAACAATGGCCGACGTCACTTGCATGTAATGAGACGGTGCGGAAACCGGAGAAGCCTCATTATTTTGCCGCTAGAGGGTAGGTAGATGGGCAAACAATTGTTTACGAGTGAGCTGAGGTGGAAACGTGATCATCTAGGAGGTTAAAGGTGTTCGATGTTTTTTTTAAAAAAGTAATAGAGCATCAACTGTTCATGCAGCAACAATGTAAATCCTTCCTAACAGTGTTTAATTGTTTACATGTTTTATATGGACTGGTAATACAGAAATAATAATAGTAGAGATGGGTTGAATCCACTATTTTACGAATACGAATCTCTAATTTACCCTCGAATCCGAATCCGAATCTTGGAAAAAATTATGAAAGTAAGAGGAAATATAAATATAATATAACAATATAAAATACAAACTAACTAAATTTTAACATACATTCATTATAATATTAATACGTCCAGTTGAGAGTTAAATTACTGGCCTAATGTCTGATTGTTATGTTCAATCTATGATAATTAATAATTATAATTGGTTTTGAAACGCAAATAAGCAGTATTAAGGACCTCGCACACCGGCATAGTAGCGTAGCAGTACGGTATCGTAGCAGTATCGTATGTTTTTCGCTTGCCATGCTTTGCAATGGAGCTGCGCACACCGACAACCATCGTAGCACCATGGTAGCAGCATAGTAGCGTAGCAGTACGGTGCGTGGTTTTCTATTCCGCTTTGAAAGCGGACAGACACGTACGCTACTGTCATGGCGGCCGTTGCCTACCCCCACTACACCCTCTCAAACACTCCCTCCTCTCTTCCCCTCAAGTCTACACTCTTGGTGAGGCGGTATTGTTGTTGTTGTTGTTTTGTATTCGAGTAAAGCTGTGAAATGTGCAATTTTGAAGAAGAGCTTATTATTATCGTACAAGAGTACAAAGTGATTTACGACATTGGAGATCCATTTTATTATGATATCAAATACAAGGACAATGCATGGTCCGAAATTATCGAGCGTTTACATCGAACAGGTAGGCATATTTTAGTTTATTACTAAATTTTACAGGTATGATATAATTTAATTAATGCTGAACAACAATTTCTAAAAGCTCACAAAATTTAGCATAACTCATTCTAAAATATACGAAAAACTTTTTATCGTCGTGGATCAAATCCTCAAAGAGTGTAAAAAACTCTCCAAACACTTTTCTTTTCTTATTTATATCATGTATCCACTTCTTTTTCTCTGGCTCCAGCAACATAGCCGCTACCACAATGTCCTCATCAGAGGAAGAAGACAAGGTATCACTCATTATAAGAAACAGAACCACAACAATACACTCGCTTATTCTCTCTGCGCTGCACTCAGAGGGAGGAGAGCTGTAGGGTGTGTTGGGGGAAAACATCAGGGAGCGAAGGAGAGCTGTAGGGTGTGTTGGGGGAAAACATCAGGGAGCGAAGGAGAACGGTATGGTGTGGTGGGGGAAACAAGCTCATGGGGTATACGTCGTATCTACGATGCCGGTGTGCGCGACCGTCGCGGCAATACGATACCATACTGCTACCATACTGGCACCGTACTGCTACGATACTGCTACGATACTATGCCGGTGTGCGAGAAGCTTTAGAGCTCTAAAACAAATTTCACTTGAAAAATCGAAAACAATTTTGAATCAGAAATTTTCTCGAATCCTCGAAACTCTAATATCCTTAAGGATTCGAGAATTTGAAGTCCTATCTCTAAATAATAGTTAAAAAAATATCAAGTGTTTAGTTGTAGATAAACGCTACACAGAGCTACCTCAAGAATACATTCTATTTTCCAATCCCATTTCTTAAGAAGAAAGCGCGCCATTTTATTTTATTTATTCACATTACCCTGGTGCAGTTTATACTCAGGAGTCCTATAGTGCTGGTGCTTGTGTTTTTTTTATTATTATTTGTGTATGTTAAGACCGCCTTTGTGGTCTAGTGGTCAGAGTTCCAGGCTACAGATCCAGAGGTCCCAGGCTCTATTCCAGACGTGGGTCTGGAATGGGGCCAAACTCAGCCTAGAGGGAGAAAATGAGGAGCTACTCGAATGAGATCAACGGCCGTAGGGTTCGTTGTGTTGACCCCAGGACACCCTCTCACCGCAGACGGTGACACAATCTTCTCCAACAGACGGTAGCTGCTCGTTCGGTATGGTTCAGTTGAGGGCTGACGCCATAAAGTATGTTTATGTAAAAAAAAACGTAATTTTTAAGATATAAACTGGTTAGTAATGTTTGTAAACAAACAAACAAACAAATACGCGTAATTTTGTGGCTGGGCAAACTTTCATTTTGACACGCTTTCTCTTTCACATAATTTTGGTCCAAACATTGGCTTACGACTTTGAAAAGAAATAATTACAAGAGAAAAACTATTATATATTCATGTCCATTTTTTTATTATTGCTAATCGAATTTGTATTTTGTAACCAAGATATATCAAATTAAAAACATTTAAATTGGACAGCTTTAATTTTATATAGTTTTGATATATAGTTTGGAATTAAAGTTATTTTTCTTTTAAAACAAGTGATATAGATAGTAATCATTGATTTTTCTAAAATCTTTGAAACTACTTAGGATATTGTACATTCTTTCTTATATAAGCCCGTTCACTCTAATGTCTGAGAGGAGAGCGGTTTTAGAGGTATATACACTTAAAAAAAAAGCCATTGTTGAAAGGTTGGTAATGCCGTCAGTTCAGCCCAGTGGCCGATAGAGTGTAGCCTTCATCTCCATCACAAGGACTCCTTCTCCAGGTTCTTGGTCCAGTGATGCTGGGGGTACACTCATCTGAAACAGAATGAAACATCGACCATCACACTCACGGTAGCAACAATGAAGGTTGTGAGTTCACTCTCCCGAGTCTTCTGTGATAGCCATAGCTCTTATTTCACAACAGTGCAAGATATAAACTTTTCTGGACAACTTATACTCAAGTCAGTGTTGCCAAGTCTATAGTCTCTAGCGATAGTACAGGGCTACAAAATGGATTGTATTTTGACCGGTAGGATACTATTTTCTGGCATTATATTGATAAGCCCTGCGATTTTCATTTAAAAAATTTAATAATGTAAAGTTTGTTACTAGATAGCAAGGCCACAGGATATTAATTTAAGAAAATATCCTAAAATTGGATTGTACACGTGGTGAAATTATATCAAAAGTAGAATCCAGCTCGTACAGTTGACAACACTGACTCAAGTCAAGATTTACTTACAAAACTATACAAATATAAAAAAAGACAATTAATTCACTTGGTAGATTATCAACTATACCTTTTGACATGGCCGCCCATAAATGGACGATAAGGGGGGGCTCCAGCAATATTTACTTTTCTTGTTGTTAATTTTTATGAAAAATCAAAATTTTGTATTTGGTATTTGGCTACAATTTGCTACTAACAACTTTGAATCATCAATATCAGAGTTAACAGAGATCAAAATAGATTTTTTCCCATTCCATCTTCAACAATTTTCTTTTTATTTTGTTCTGTTCAACAAACTTATGAAAAATATAATGTTTCTTCACAATGGGTTCAGCTGCAACTAAATTTTATTTTTTTTGGTTAATTTTTCAGAAACTATTTGCTGTTGCGAAAATTGACTCTGTAAACTAATATAATTAGCTTAGAATTATGTTTAGGTGCTCTAAAATTCCCTTCCCACCCTCCCACAAGGTTAAATTCCTGAAATTTACTCTCGATGAAGGGTAAGGAGGTTGTGCCACACCCCCGGTAGAGGGGAATCCAATCCGCCCCCCGTTTGTAAAACCCACATGGGCCCCCTTGCCTCTGGATCTCCTATCCTCATAATAAATAATGTCAGAGTTTTGTAGAATGTTATGACATAAAACAAATATTTTTCTTTCATTAAATGCTCAATATGTTTGTCAAAACATTTTTATATCACCGCATCTTACCACCCGTTCGGGTTATACTCTTATGTATTAATTACGTGAATATCTTAGGGATGAGGAAGGTTTAATTTTGAGGAAGTTTATCAGCATTTGCATGGAGATGGCGTGGAAAACCATATATGAAAAAACACCCTTAGTACACCCCAGATGGGGTTCTAACCCAGATCCACCCGCCATCGGCAGTCCAGTCTATTGTGAGAGGGGTGCCTTAGACCATGCGGCCACCGAAGCGGGTACAACTAGAGCTATTTGAGACGTAATCTAAGAGATGGGGATGAGGTGTATAGTTCAGAGTTACTACACCTGAATTAGCGTGGGAAAAGAACGGAAAACTCACAGTGAAAATAGCATTTAGAAAACTACCCCCTGAGGGCCACGACCGGTAATTGAGCTCAGATCTTTCCTTCAACATTGACCAAGTGAAATGCGAGTTCAACGTTTTGAACCACTCGGCCACGGCTTTTGGTTATTTTACATCAGTTAATAATGGCGGAAAATTTGGTTGGATTGGTCGGAGATGAGTTAAAACGTTGATCCCACGTGTATATCCTACTAAATACAGTCCAATTTCATAGTAAGATATCTGGCAGATATACAGTACATGTTTCTGGATATACTTTAATGTATTCATACACCAAGTGATCTGATCTTCAGCTGTCAATTTTGTTTTTTCAATACCTATAAAATAGTAAAAATGTTATTAATTTCGGCCGCAAATGAAAATTGGACTGTACAATAAGTTCCCAAAGTGAAGTTTACTTACCGAGACTTGGTAGCCTCGATCGTTCCTCAGTCGAAACGAGCCAACTTGTCGATCCCCGACCTCCCGAGCCGTCATCACAGGGAGGCCTTGTCGATCCACCAGAACGCGATCCGTCAGCCGCGTTCTATCCACAGGGAACGCTTGAGAACCGTCGTTGAGGGTCATAACAGGCCCGAGCTGCTGTGCGGGTCGCGGAACAGGGGAAAACATCTTCCAAATGCCGTTAGGGTACACGTTCCCGCTGTCCGGGCGCAACGGTAGGGGCACATACGAACGTTCCTTCGCAAATGGAACCGGACCAAAATTAATCACTTTACTGAACGTATTTAGCGGCGCATCCTGTCGTGGGTCTGTGTAGGCGCTGAAACTCCCCTCTCTCGGGCCCGTCCCCTGAACGGAGAACTGCGGGGAGGGTTGTCTCTGGTCGGCACTGTAAGGGAAGTATATGTTGTCCTCTCCGTTGTCTTTAACGCCTATCCCCAGGCCGATGTCGAGGTCTCTGGACGAAGGTTCCTGGTACGTGGTAACTCCGGGGTAGTAGGGCGAGCTATCTGACTTTGGACTCAAGTAGTTTTTCAACAATTCTGCGAGTAGCTCGCGCTCGTCAGCTGACACCCGTGACAATATTGCCACCAGAAGAATCGCCCACATCGTTGTGGCCTCTGTTGAGAAGATGTACAACGCCCGAGCCATCGCGTTCAAGTGAAGAAAACTGTACGATGTGTTGGGCCATGTGGGTTAATTAGATGAGACTGTTTAGTGCTTGGGTATCCTCGTGAACAAGTTTTCATGTGAGCCCTTTGTGTGCGTGTATTCATTCAGATGTCGTGGCTTCTTCAACCAGTGGCATACCAACGCCTTTGAGGACCCGGGGCGGGAGTTTCCTGCCCCCCTCCCCTATTATCAAGTACTCCATCTACTATTGGCACCACGAAACCGAGGCTGATGATTTCAATCCAAGCCTAATTTTTTTCATGTTGGGCTTGTATTTCAATTACACATAAAGTGATGATAGTATTACTTATAGTTATAAGCTTAAATTAGGTTATATGATTTATTTCTTATGTCATAAAAATATATTCGAAGGCCTCTTAGAATTACTGACAGTAATCTATGAATATAATAGGTTGTAAAAAATGTGTATTTTAGTTTTTATGAGAAACATTTTTACTTTTTAGTAAAGATTCGTCTTGTGGCTCCCCCTCCCCCATTGGTACGCCACTGTCTTCAACCGTTATATAAAGCTAAGGGAAATAAACATTATTTAGCCAATGAGATCTGACACAGGCCTAAAAATAATATTATATTAATTCATCAGACTGGCTCCGGTCGGCGCTGAAATGTTTCAAACACCGCCCAACGACCTCAAGAGAATACATCACATTCATGTTAACACTTTTTTTTCGGGCTAATAAAAACCCCACAAATAATTTGCAAGGATCAAAATCAATAATTAAAATTAAACGTTAGTTACTATATTAGTAGTAGGAAATCAATAAAAACTTGTTTTATGCATACAACAGATTTAATTACACAAGCATATGTTAATTACTATTGATAAATCTAATAAATACAAGTGCGCTGACACATGTGGGATTATTTAGTTCCTCAAATGGGGGGAAATTAATTAGCACACGTTGGCAAAGGTTACAAAATAATTCAAAACTTACATGCCTACTTTTGTAAGGACTCATATGAAGGGATTTAGCTTTTATTATTGAGTGCTTGAGTCAGAACACGACTTACAAACTAGCAACATGGCGCAAAATATCAAACCCATCACTAGGGACTCAATTAACTTTATTTTTTCACCATATCTTACTACCCATTTGGGATGTACGCAAACATGTGTTGCGCAGGAAGGTAGAATATTTAGAGTAAATATACTTACATTTGCGTGGATAGAGAGTGGGGAAACCAATCAGCGAAAAACATCCTCATCACTAAATAGTTCGAATCACGATCTTCCCGTCACCGACAATCCAGTCTAACAAAAGAGTGACGTATTAAACAATGTGTCCATAAAAAATCCTCCAATGCGTCATTATGCAAGTGAGCGATACCAAACATGCGAGTGTCTAATGTTGGCGAATATAGTACCAACATTTGCGGATAGAGGGTGTCATGTGGTCAGCACAACAGAACCTCTGACCGTTAATCTCATTTTCTAGAACGAAGCCGCTAGTTCTTTATTTAAGTAGCTCTTCAATTTGTCTTCAGGAGATTGAATTTGACTCCGTTTCAGACCCGCTGCTCTAGAGAAAAATCTTGAAGCGTCGGGAGTCAAGACCGGGACTTTTGAATATGTAGCTGCTCTGACCACTAGACCACAGTGGGTTTATATTAAAACTAGTTTTGCTCGATGGGGGTTCCGAGTCGTTTTTTGATAGGTCTTACCGTTTAGCCACAAGAGACCTCCAAAGAAAGGTCCGCACCGACTATAAAGTTGCTCCGACATTTTGAATTTTTTTTCGGGGGTTAAACATTTTTTTTTTTTTTTAATTTTTGGAATTTTCCCATTGGTTACAGGCTAGAAACTTTAAGTTTGCCAAATTTCAAGTTTCTAGTTCATCTGGAAGTGGGTAAACATTAATGTCAGTGAGTGAGTGAGTCAGCCGTGTGGCTTTATATAGTATAATTGATTTTGGGATAAAGCTTTCAATACTTGTAGTTATTGTATTAGATTTAAATATATTTTCTTTTGCTTTTAAGTATTTAATATAGTTTAAGCTAATGATAACCCTAGAACTAAAGCAATCGCCTAAAAATGATGTATAATTATAGTCTTATAATTTTGAGATTATTATGTTTATTTCCTAGTAATATTACTGTATTGAGTTAATAAATACGTAGTTTTGCTGTGACTTATAATCATAATAATTAACTTTGTTTTTCATATCCCTGGCAAGTTTGGTTACATGCATAACAGCCTGAACACGGAAACGAGTAATAATATTGTTACTTTTTTTTTTACAATTTGACACAAAATATATTGTTTACGTGTTATCTTACATTATTAGGAACATCCTGCAAGCAAAATAAATACTAATTTGACACTATATTTTATAAACGTGTTAGAATGAATGAAAAACCAAATCAACAAAGAGTTAGTAAAAATTTTTTATTAATTTTACATGTTGTCGCAGTTTTATTTAAGATCTTTTTTAAGTTGAAATGTAGGCCTATATTAAGATTTTTACGAATATGTGTTTATGTGTCTCTAATGTTAAAAATATAAAACCATTATACTAATGTATTTTGCCCTGCAACATAATTTAGATATAAAATATACCATACGCGAATTCAACTAAGCCCACTTCAATGGACGCATAGTCTAAGGTGTCACTATCGCAATAGACTAAACTTCTGATGACGGAAAGATCGGGGTTCGAATCCTGTTTGGGTTCACTGAGGTTTTCCCCCTCATAAATGGTATTTCCAATCTCCAACGCAAATGCGGATACAATTCTTCTAAACTAAACCTTAGTCACCCCTAATACAATAGCATAAGTGGTATATATAGGTATAGGAGGATAACGCTGATGTACCACTGTACAAAAATATAAGAGAAAATACTGGAAAAGAAAATAAGAAATAAAATAAAAGGAAGGCGGAGAGAGGAACAGCACGGATTTAGAGAACAGAAGTCTGCAATAGACTTAATCTTTGCCACAGGAGAGCTGATGGTATTCATGACTGTGGAGAAGGCACATGATGGCGTAATATGGATAGAAATAAAGTTTGGATAGCGATGGAGGAGGCCGAAGTGTAAAGAGGGATTGTAATGAGAGTGAAAATAATGTATGAAGATAACAGGAGTTGTGTTAAGATGGAGAGTGGGAGCACGGAGTGGTTCAAAATAAGAAGTGGAGTGAAGCAGGGGAGTGCCCTTTCACCACTACTATTAGTAATGGTAGGCCTAATGGAAATGGTCATGAATAAAGTGGTAGGAAAACTCGGGGAAGAAAGAATGAAAGCCATGATATTTGCTGATGACTTGATGGATTGGAGGGAGAAGGAAGAAGAAGTACAGGAATGGAATGGAATTTAGCAAAGTGAAATGTAAAGTGATGGTAATCATAAGGAAGAAGATGAGGATGTAGAGAGGAACTAATGAGAAGAGGACAGCAGGGAGAGTTGTACTATAGGTGTGTAAGAGCCCTGTTATGGAGAAGAGAAGTGCCCTTGAAGAGTAAGGAAGTGTTGTACAGGGCATACTTTGTACCTATTGTCACACATACAGCAGAAACATGCACATTGAATGTAAGAGAAACTAGGAAAGTGGAGGTCCTGGGAATGAGGTTTGTGAGGAGCATGCTAGCTGTCACATGGAGAAACATGATTAGGAATGAAGTTGTCCGGTAAAGAGTGGGGATACAGGGAGTACATGAGATAGTAGAGGAAGCAAGACTGAGACTGTATGGGCATGTAATGAGGATGGAGAAGGAGAGGATGCCAAAGAAAATTATGGAAATGAAGCAAGAAGGGAAAATACCACAAGGGAGGCCAAGAAAGAGATAAGAGGCGCAGATAGCAGAAAGTGCGCAAGTGAAAGGAGAAGAATGGAAGGATTTAAAGGCGGAAGAATGGTTCAATTTATATTCAAATTTAGTCTGATTGGTCCAAACTTCACTAGTATATATCTTGATATAAGCTTTTAGATTTATTTTAAATTCATACCTAGCCCCGGCGTTTTTTTGTTGCTCAATACAAAATGTTTATTAATTATTTAAAATTAGAAAGCATACAAGACACTCCGATTGTGAAGTTGGTATGCCGTAAAAACTTTTTTTTGTATGAGAATAATATAAAACTATTCCTTTTACATATTTATAGGCCTTCCTAATAAGCTATATTAAAAATAATTATTAGAAAAAAATGTGGATATTGTATAATACATCTGATTTCATGTATAAAATATTATTAATATTTGATGAAGGCAGATATACATTTGATTATCTCTCAAATTAGTTCTACAAGGCTGTATTTTTTTTTTGTAACAAATATAGGCTTACATATAATATTGAAATAAAAACCATACGTTTTTCCTCGGATGGTGAATTCATGCGGTCTTCATTTCTTTTCTGGGAAGGCTTTGTGGTGTGCGCATACCACACAGTCCATGGCCTGGAAGCGTTCAATGGAAGGGGGGGCGGGAAGCGGGGGAGGAGAGAGAGAATATAGCCCTACGGCCAATCGTCGGCATCCTTTTGAAGACAACTTTGGGAGAAGATACATGACTGTGTACTTCATGTGTTTTATGTAAATAGCCAACAGCTATGAGTTGTTTCATGTAGAGGGAGCTGACCTAGTTTTTTTGAAGGACGTCTCCAACAAGTTATAGTAAAAAAAAACAAGTACACATTCAAATAGTTACATAAATACCAATATTGAATGTGATGTTACAGATAAGTTGATTAGAGAATACGAAATATACACACATTTTATAATATATTAAATATATTTAAATCCCTCTACATAATACATGTATTCTCATAAATATAAAAATATATTTAATTAAACCAGAGTTCACCAAAAATTCATCTGAAAATATCACAACTGGTACGCATGTTAAAAAAAAAGCTTCATAAAGATGAGATTTTAAAATTTCTGCAGATAAATAAATACTTTCTTCTTAAGATGATTATCAAAGTTAAAATTTTAACATATTTTCGTTGTCCGTCCCTTTCTACCAATATCTATACCTCAATCTGTCAGAATAACTCCTCATAGTGTGGAAGTTGTCGGGTAGGAGCGTTTAAAATAGTCACTCTCTTTGTGTTGGTCGATTTATTGTAGCGTAACCCCCCCCCTCTACAACTATATCGTGGGCCTAGAATCTGCCAGGATGTTCTATGCTCGAGGATAAGGGGAGATGATGGTGTATGTGATTATGGATTATGTGTTATTATTATTATTATTATTATTATTATTATTATTAGAACCACGTCTTACTACCCATTCGGGTTATACGCACTTACGCTAATGTGCAATGGTAGGGTGATTGTGAGATGAAATGGAGGACCTACAGTTTAACGTGGGATCCGAACCACGGTGGAGGCCTGGCATTCCTCACATTCACAAGTTGTAATTAATACACATCTTGTCAGAGGTGAAGGAAAGGTTTGGCAATCATATAAATCAGTGCCGGGACCGAGGATTGAACCCCGTACCCCCAGCACAGAAATCTGACACCCTACGCCTAGACCACTAGGTCACGTGATTATGTGGGCTCGTGATTGAGGAATACTTGATTTGTAAGGTTTTTTTTATTAGTGCTTCTATCTCTAGTACAGATGTGATGTTGATAGTGATATAAGGATGAAAGAACATGAAGAATACTTGGAAGCTTGTGACAAAACGAGGTGTTGCTAGGAATAACCAATGGCCGGCCTGACTCTTAGGTGATCCCTACACGGTTTCCGAACCCCGGTACCCTGGGCTCGAGCGGTAGCCCTCTACCACAAATACTGACGAACCGGCGTCCGAGCCCGTGTAGTCCCGAGTGGGGCAGAGTGACCCCTAGACTGCGCTGTTGATTAGTCAGCCCTGATAGTAGGATACACTACTTTTTATCCTATCTTCTGGCCTGGTTTCCACCTGAGTAATGCTGATATTGGTTATGTGGTCAGCTCCTCTATTCTATTTGTTCACAGGCTAATCACAACAACCTGCAACTCTCGTTTTGTCATCCACAATCCATAACACACAATATTATACAATCACGACCTCCAATTTAGGCCGTGTGGTTACACTAGACTATAAAGTACATAATGTGATGGAGATAGTTAGTTGGTAAAATACAACGAAAGTTATAGCCCAAGTCAGTCATTCTAGCAAACAGTCCTTGAATACATCTATATTGATGGACTACTCCACCTCGTCCTGGATAAGAACTACAGAAGTCCTACCTCGATGGTTCTTGCCGTCAACTATCAAAAACCTCTTAACACCCTCCAAAGGCTCTCCGAATAAATAATAAATGTTCCCTAGTCCTAATTATAGCTTTAAAAATGTGTCATGCTTTCTGATGTTTTACTAAATGTAATTTACTGGTATATAATTATATACAGGCAAAAGATAACTTTCAAAACATAGGTGTAAGCTTATTGTGGACTGTTCTGAATAGCTTGGATGACTCAGTTCCCTCGTAAGAGTGAAAAGCTGTGTCTCTTATCTAATAAACCTCTGTCCCAATGTAACTAGACACTGACAATTATACTCTTTGAGGTAGGATGGAAAGGAATATTCAAGGTGGCCGCCTCGGTCAACGAGAAATTATCAATCGCTGTCAGGCCACACGGCTTAAAACACTATTGTTTGTCTCGTTTATACGCTCCTATACCAGCTATCTTTCATTTCCCGAACAATTTATCTTTTAATAATCAAACAAAATATATGAATTTTTGGACTTCACAGAATGGAAAGACTTTTAAACTATGTTTGTATAGGGTCATAGAACTTTTTTTGTGTTCATTGCGGTAAACATAAAACTCGTGTAATGTTAAAGGTTTTGTCAATATTTAACCTAAGCGCAACATCTTATTGGTGATATCTCAGCTACTTAGCTAGGCAACCCCCCTTAAGGTGGGGTGGAAGGGGACGCGAGAAAAGGCCAGTGTCTTTGCAGTTTTTATAACAAAACTTTTTTATACAAAATAAATAAAATATGGTTCCAGTACTAACATGGAATTTAATTTTCTTCACATGTTGATATCAACAGTTGTTGAATATCTGCCATGAGCATGGTGGCATTATCTAACAAACATTTTAAACGAAGAGAAAAAGTTGTCATTAAATTCCAGAACACCCTTGAAAGATTTTCAAGAAATGTTGAGGTCATCATGTGAAGAGAATCATATTATATGTTTGTACTGGAGCAATATTTCATTTATTTTGTGCAAACCTATGTTTTACCATAAAAACTGCAAAAAAACACAAGTTTTTTTCTCACGTCCCCTCTCCTCCAACACTAAGACCGATACAAAATTATTTGGTAAAATTTTCCTTCTAGAAATAAATAAGGCAACATAAGTTATAATAAATAATACACTCGCCGTGGTTTGAAGAGAAGATGCGGCGGTGTATTTCAATCAATCAGATTACAGCGGCAGCGCCACGAGCCCCCCCAGTCGGGGCGCCTACACCCCCACATCCTCCCTTCCCCGTGTGTGTTTGAGGATGTGTCTCACTCACACCCAACTCCACACAAAACAGAACTAAGTGACAAGATGTAATGTTTTACATTTAAAGTGGAATTACGCTGGCTCTCAGCTACTTAGCTTGGATTCCAGGACTAATAGCCCACCAGCCCCTCACAGCCGTGATAGCGCGGCTTAGGGCGTTTAGCTCGCGATATACCTGATTGTAGGTGACGTGTAGATAGAGGTTACAATCTCGCCCTGGTGCATCAGAGTGTGGATTTCTCGTCCATGGCCTATCACCATGATTTCCTCCTCCCCTCTTCGCGCTAATGCGGGTACACTTCCTCTAATACAACCTTTATCACCCTTATTATCTAAGTGAGGTACGTGGAACACATCTTGGGAGTACGCGATGAAGCGGTGGAATTATTGTGCAAGTAGTATCCAGATGGTATAGTTGGTTTGTGTTTATTAATATATGTAGTTGTGTAAAGTAAACCGTAAATAAACACAAATAAATATAGATGTTTTATTATATAGCCATTATTATACTAAAATATTTTATATCTGTACAAGAGGTACGTCAGTCAGTTAAATAAATATTCACAGGGGGTACGTGAAGCGTACAAGTTTAAGAACCACTGCCTTAAACTAAGCCATTAATAACCATTGTGCGTAAAGCAATAATTATTTCATACAGTCAGAGTCTAGAAAAGGGACCAAACTCAATTTCCCAGGGATACATTTTCGGCTCCAATGTAATTTGAACCAAAAGTGGTTGGCTATCGTCTAAATTCTACTGAAGAACAAAGCCTTGCCGTTTAATTGAGCAGAGGAGACCCACTATGATTTTAAACAATCCACGAGTGGCTATAATTTTAAACAATCCGCTTGTTCTGGGTGCTTTTTAGACTATAAATTAACCTGAGCACCCAAGTACCGTATTTTAAATCCTCTGGTAATATTTAAAAAAATATAATTAGGAATACCGGGATTCAAACCTTATAATCGATACTCAGAATCGGCACCAACAGCCCAGACTGTTCCCGTTGCGTCAACCGTCAACATACGTATAAGAAATCCGAATGATGTTAATATTTAGTAAATAATACCAACAAAGTAATTATATTTATATTACATTTGTCAAAATAGACACCATATTTAAAATGTGCAACGGTAGAATACATAATCTGGCGTATAAATACATGAAAGTAGATCTTGTAGAATTTTGAATTGTCAGGGTTTTCTTATGGTGCTTTACTTGTAGTGTTATAGTTTATTACAATTTAATTCTCTTTTTAAGTTTGACTTATATTTGTTCTGGCGTGCATCAGATATATTTTGGTAATATTTAAAATATACGAGTACCTACCGTGTTTTAGTTTACAGTGTGCCGACTTCACAGAAATGATTCTTTACGTCACGATACCATCGTCAAGTCATCAATGATGGAAATATTATTCTTATACGAATTTAAACCAGTCATACAGTTAAATATGTCACACAACAATATATTATAATATGTATACATCGAATTGTGTCACTTTTCATTTTCATATTTATGATCCAATAAAAATAATAAAATATCGCAAATATTTTATGACCAACAGGGACACAAAATATGCGGAAGAAAAACCGAAAGGAAAAAACTTGCTTAACTAAACAAAATTATAAATAACGGAGACAGCCCATTGTAATCCTGTGCTGTCGGCATGGAGATTGTAGAGCACGGCTTGTTCGACAACAAAAGAGCATCGCTCGAGAAGACGATATTGGGAGGGGAGGAGAAAAACTTGTGAACATTCATCTTGTAAGGTATCCCACGATATTACTGTCATTATCAACAAGATAGCGAACGGATATTAGTCTCATCTTCATCCTCTTTTCGTTTGTTTTTTTTTAGTTTTTTTTTGTAGAACAAGCTGCTCAACTGCTGAGAGAGATAAAATAGGAGACAGAATTTCGTTTTCTTAATGGTGTGTATAGGCTCGGTTAGTGTAAATGAATACACACATCATCATATATCCATTGTTGGTATATCTATTATTGTTTTCTGGTTTCCGTTTTATTTAGGATTGGATATAGTATGTTTTTTGAGGGAATTATCTTAAATACATTAGAAAATTCACGTCTTGTAAACGCTTATTAAATCGTGTGTATTTCTACATGACGGTAAAAGGCGGCTCTCTGCAATTTAAATATTTCCTTTTCAATGTACATTTTTGAGGTACAATAATGGATATTACAACAGTGTCAGCATAATAAATGCAGTTTAAAATTGAGATTGTACTGAGCTATGATATATTATTTTTAATTACTTTAATTACTAAGGACCACATCTGTGGTCTTGTGGTCAGAGTTCCTGGCTACGGATCCAGACGTCCTAGGTTCGATCCTGGGCACTACCAGAAATTTTCTGTGAAGCAGTGGAGTCTGGAACGGAGTCAACTCAGCCTCGTGAGGACAATTGATGAGCTATTTGAATAAAGAAGTAGCGGGTCCAATTTAGAAAACTGAAATTAACAGCCTGGAGGGTTCGTTTTGTTGAACACATGAAACCCTATAGCTGCGGAAGTTGACACTATATTCGCCAACAGATGGCGGCCGCTCGGTCGATATGGCTGAATTGCGGACTGATGCCAAGAAAGATTTAAAAAATATTTTAACATCTTTCCTGACAGTTTAACCAAAATGGTTGTGCGTCTACTGGCCCAAAAATATATCAGTGCGAAGTTGGGAAAATGAATGTCAATAGATCAATCAAACCTATTTTTATCAAAGTGCTATATTTTTGCAGGACAACACTGTTCTTTTTTTTGGGGGGGGAATAAGGTCCTTTGTTGTCATACAGAACAGGCGGTAATACACTCATAGGTACTGGATCTTAAGCAAGTACTTTCAAAAGTACTTCTTTATGTGGTTAGATAAAGTAATATTTGGAATTGAATAGAGTTAGTGCAAGCAGTTTCTACCGCGAGTTTTGTTGTTGTTGTTGAGAAATTGTAATTTTCAAGTTTTATTTGTCAAAAGAAAGATTATGGCAGGAAAATAATCTTAATCAAAGGACTTTATACCAAAATTAATCTTTATCTATGTTTTACTTTTTTTTTCAATTACATACATCTTTCAAAATGTTTCTTGATATCACCTATAATTTGTTCCTTGAGCTGTTTTGCTTGTAATGATATACATTACTAGAATTTTTGAATTGAAGTAATAGTTTGAGGTGATTAGCAACCAATGAGATTTATTTTTTACATTAATATTTTGTTACTTTAAATTGACAATGGGACTAATTTTATTTTAGGTGTAATTTAATAAAATAATTTTGTGTTTCAACTATTTCTTCTCTTCCTCCCCCTATTATTTCTCCTCTATTTACTCTATCTCATCTCTTTTTTTTTGTAACATATTATACATGGCACGTTATATATATATATATAGTCCAGCTTTTTTTAGAAAAAAAATATGGTCACCATAATTATACAGCTAAATTTGAAATTCGTCCAACTTACCCAACGACTCCTTAATGAATATTGAATACGTCAGAATCACAATAAAACTTTGTTGTCTCGATGAGGTGATTTGTGAAAAGGTAAAGAACAAGAATTGGTGTGGTGATGCTTCTTCGATCTTTCATTTAATCACAACAATGCACCCAACTTCAGGAGGACAAAGACAAGACCATATTCAACTTTGAAAGATCATAAAATTAAAACTGTTTTATACATAGCAACGCTTATGTGTTATAATATTCTATCATTATATTACGCACAATGTGCTGATATGAAATTCAACCTAAAATATTTTTGGTTGCACAGAAAATGACCGAAATGGGATGGGCTCAGTCCCGTGGATTTCCCACTCTCTACCCCGGCAAATTAAGGTGCAGTTAATCTCAAATAAATAACCGTTATATAGGTTGAATGGTCTAAGTTAGGTATGACAAGTGGACCTTTTGATGAACCAATACACAATACGGTCTGAGTCTTCTGTTTTTTTTAAATACACGTTGAAGAAATACACAATTTAGGATTTGAAAATTGAGCATTATTTTGAGAAATTTAGAAAGTAAGATAGGTGTACCAAATTTTTAATCTTTACTTATTAGAAATCGATTCAAAAAAATTGCCAAATTTGCGCAAACATATGTGCAATGTTTGGCAATTATGTATATGAACATAAGCATTTTTTCATGAAAATGAACAGGCACCCGAAAGATCACGGCTTACGGACATGCATTTGTCATAAATTATGAACGTAACTTCAACACTCACACTGTTGCTGTAAATAAAACTTTTAATATTTACGAGTAAAATATAGGGTGATTCTTAAAATAATATTATGTAATCTTAATTTTTCTTTCTTTAATTGAAAGGAATTTAAATTTTTTTTTTTTACTTAAGATGCTGCCAAGTATATACATATTTTTTAATACAGCCTCCTGAGTAATTACAATTTTCATTGTGGCCCTAATTATCGAATGAGTTTGACACGCCTCGTCTAAGGCGTCACCTTCTCAATATTCTGGACTATTGATGACGGAGAGATCGGGCTTCGAACTCCGGTCGTGTCTACTGAGGGTGGCTTATCCTGAATTGTTTTACAGTATCCATCCACACAAATGCAGGTATATTACCTCTAAAATGCTTTCTTCCTCTACCTTACACCGTTAGGGTGATCATGTGTACAACCTGAACAGGTAGTAAGACGCGGTGATAAAATATAAATAAGCTTTTCGATAAACGTAAGGGGTGACATACTTTTTCTTATTTTTATCTCTAGGATAAAAAAAATTTCAATTTCATGAAAGTTGAGAGTGGAATTGGAGGAGAGGGGAAGTAATTGGAGAGAAATAAGTGAGAGAGGAAGGCAAGCAGAGGCATTTTTCAGAAGTGTGAGAGGCCTGATTTGAACCAGAGACATGCCAACTAAGTGTAAGGGAATGTAGTAGAGTGCAGGTGAGTGAGATGAGACCTCTGTGAAGCAGGATCGGCGTGACAAAATATGACAGGATGAGGAATGAGAAAGTAAGAGGAATAATAAAGGAAGAGCCAGTTCAGGACAGGATAGAGAAGGCAAGATTAAGGTGGTGTGGCCATGTGAGAAGAATGGTGTAACGTTATTTGCCACCCTACCATGTATTTCCTTTTATTTTTCTAATTTTGTAAATAGTTTCCAATTTATTTTATTTTTAAATGATGCACGTCAAAGTTCGGCCGCTTTGTTGCCGGCGTGACAAAATAATACTAGTTACATCTATTCAAAATAAAAACGGAAGGAAGAACATCTAACACTGTTTTAAATAATTTAAATAATGAATTTTGACCTAAAGAAGAACACTTACCTTTTTATTAAACATATTAATTATCCTTCTAAAAAATTTGTTGACTCTTCTTTATTTATTTTCAATGTCGGCCATGATTTATTTCAAGGCATGCGTAGATATGTTAAACAAGTGAGTGGCGGGCCTAGTGATTGTAAAAGAAGTAAGAAAAGAAAAAGATGTGTTGTAAATACCTCCAAACTAGCGTGCATTTCAATTTTGACTGATGGAAATAAACATTTTAATTCTTTTAAGATATATTGTTCATATTCATTGACATTTATTTCAATCCTTGTATTAAATTTTCATTTTATTTTATATTCATCTCTAATCGATAACCAACATTTTATCTTTTGTTTTAATATATTAGTTTTCTTTTTGGATTTGGAAGACAATATAACGTTTTTAAATTTGATTCATGGAACACTTTAATGAAGAAGATTAAGGTCTTTTTCCTCGGTGTCATTTTAACATGGAGCAAAATCTGTGTGGCTCCGAACTAAATTTATTTTTAAAGTGGAACAATGGCTTGAAAATAAAGTGCAAGTACACAAAATGAAAAGTTAAGTGTCTGGGGACGAACTAGAGATTGTTTTTTTTTTAATTGTGGAAGAGTTGGAATTAATAAAAGGAAACAAAATTTCAGAGATTCCTGCTGTTTCAACATGGATGAATTCATTGGTGAGATCCAGCCAATTCTTCAACTTTAAATATATCTTTTTCTTTCTCTCTTTTCATCATCAAGAATCCAGGATTAATGTAAAATTTTCAGAAAAGACTAAATATATTCAGACTCTTTATCTATTCCAGAGAATTCATTAGTATTTTATTTAAGGTCAAAATATTAATTCTATTGATTTTTTTCTCTTTCCTCAACAATACTATTTTTTTTTGTCTTACTCAAAACTATAATTATATATTATACTATAGTATTATATATTCTAAACTCCTAAATCTAACCATGTTCGGAGATTATTATTTTAATTGATTAATTTTGTTCAAGAATATCTGTAATATATATAATATTTTTATTTTGTCAGATTAGAATTATATTTACTCGCAATGTCATAGGTAGGATTGGGATGTGGTAAAAAGGAAACAATAATAATAATAATAATAATAATAATAATAATAATAATAATAATAACAACACACAAAAGTTTCAATAATTGTCTCTTTTATATATTTTTTATTGTAGTCTAAATTAGTACATTTTATTTCAAAGATCCATTTTATTTCAACTGTTCATGTTTTATTTTAAGTATTCTTTCAACTCTTGTAGAGACTTACGGCACACCATTGTTGTAGGTAAGGTAGTGCCATTATCATTAACATTGTAAGATTCAGAAAAACGTTCCCGAGCACACTCTGTGGTCTCGAGTATTAAGAGTCATCGTACCGCTTTCTAAGTTAGCCGAGCTGAAGGTTTTGTTTTGTTTATTATTATTTTCTCCTAGTTCCTAGAAGTGGTGCCCAATAAATACATAATTTTAATAATCTCGACGTTACCTTCCGTTGTGTAAACCTATTTGGAAGACAAACTTATATTTTTATTAGAATGGTGAGGCAAAGGATGTTCAGGATAATGTTGAAATATGGAGGAATCTGAGAGGAATACCAATAGACAGATGGCTGAAGGGAGTAAGGAAGAGTGTGGAGGAGAGAGGAGAGGACTGGGCCAAGGTGGAGGGAGAGGAGTGATTGGAGGAAAGGAGGTCTTATGTTCCAAAGAGACCCAGCCAATGGCTGGAAACTGTTCATGATGAGGATGAAACAACATGAAAATCTTGCAAAGCTGTATCTTACCCAATCGATATTTTTATTTTACTAAATAAGGGTTTAGTTGAATAACTAGGCACGTTTAAAGATTTACCAGACCTACGTCATTTTTTCTTCTCTTTTTATAACACTAGATGTAAGCTCTCGACACCATTCTAGATGCAAAGCAGCAATGAGCCACCGAGAACGGCAACTATACAAAAAACTTCGCTCTCTTGTTACTAGACAACGCTGCCATCGTTCTTCACACAACCATCAACCGAAAAGTGCTCAGTCGTCGTTGAAGTATAGAAAGAACTGGGCTCTCGAAAATGTAAATTGCATTTTTTTTTCTCTCGTGGGCGATGGTTGACGCTCATAGAGATTGCAAAAGAGGAACGCTTGTTTTTGGAGTACGCTCCTCGCTTGGATGATTCCATCGCTACTTCATAACATATTGTATAGGCTTTCCCCACTCACCCTTCCTCTTTGGAGGTTTTCTATGTGACGCGAGCGAAAAAAATCTCCATGGTTCAGTACCTCGAAATAACATGATGTCCCTGGCAAAGCTATAATTGGAGAGGTACTGGAAGAGCCTGGGAGATGGCGATACAAAAAAAAAAAATATTTTAGAAAAAATGCGCCAGAATAATATCATCACAAAAGACTACCGTGGTGAGTTGAGCATTCGAGGCCGTTGGTAAAAAGACGTTCATTTCGGGACATCAAAGTTTTATTGCCATTACTTTGGATTGCTGTGCGACATAGTCATTGTTAGTTGAAGTATTAATTACCCATTTTTTTTGTTTCCTTTTAGTCAAGAATTCGTACTTTGCATATTAGAAACAAACATGAACTTTTTATTAAAACAAATTATTCTTTGCAGTTAATATGATTATCATATACAAATTAATTTACATTTAAAAAATGAAAGCAGTATGTGTATACCAAATTCAATTGAAATAAAATATAACAAAAAATTTCAAAATATTTGTTAATTTTTAAAATATTTTATAACCTTTTGCCTGACAAACCGCAGCACAACTATTTTTTTTATGATGTCCTGTTTATAATGAGTTTGATTGCAATCAATATAATCTTTTATAAAAACTTGGACACCCTCGGTCATCTTTTCTTCTTCTAATGCCGGGGTCACGATCAACTTAAGGTTAACTTAGAGTTAACGTAATGTTGCTCAACGTAAAGGATCTCCTCGTGTGTTTAAATGGAAGCGATCATGATGCAGTTAATTTAACGTTGACTTTGCAGTTAACTTAACGTAAGAGAGGTCCTGGGAGGTCTTTTACTTTAAGTAACGTTACATGAAGAGTATCACGTGATCTAGCCAGCCAATCATTATGCGAGTGACGTCAACAGGGCTATTTAGTAATTCATTTGTTGGTTATAAGATTAAGGTCTACTCTTTAGCTTAAGTTCTAGTGATCAGACATTGAAACAAAGTAATTAAACTAAAATAGGAAAGCTAAATTTATTAAAAAAGTTTAATAATAGATTTTTATTATATCGATTGAAAACTGTAAGCATTCACAGATCATCTCTCTACAAATAGTACAAATCACAGATCATACTCGTGAATGCAGATGTTTGGCTCCAGTTGTTACGTTAAGTTACGTGAATCGTGATCACACATCTGTTTTCTTAATTTAAGTTAACTTTAAGTGAACGTTACGTTAAGTTAACGTTAAGTTTATCGTGATCCCGGCATTAGCATCGCGTTACTACACTTTTCGTCTGTACACATATTTATTAATTACGCTAATGTGCTAAAGATGAGGCTAGTTTGGATTTAGGTTACTCGAATTTGTGTGGAGGGAAAATCACCCTCAGTACACCCAACTGGGCTCCGAACCCAGGTCTCCTCATCTTCGGTAGTCAAATATATTTTGATAGTGATGCCTTATACCATGTGGTCATCGAAGCAAGTCTTTAGCTTTGAGTCATTATTTAGGAAGTACTAAATGTTCGGCGCATTTGATTTGTAATGAATTAAATCTATTTGATTATATTTTCATAGTTTTGGTCAAACGTCGACCAATTACAGTTTGATAGACCGCGTGCCACCAATGTGTGTGCTAGTTTCAATTCTGTATGGCTTTACGCCGTGAGATATATTGTATAGGCAATAATGAGTACTTTACAGTACAAATAGTTACATATCCATAGTATTGCAGGCGTCAGGCTAGTTCTTATATGGTTAAATAATGAAAATTGGCGAAGCATAATAATAATTGTTTGTAATAATGGTACATAAAAGTAAATGTAAGCAAAAAGTTCAATTTAAAAACAACCTAGAAAGTGAGTTTACTAAGAGAACATTTTGTATTGGTAACAACTTTATGTTTTAAAGACTGTAATATTCCATTCCAACACCAAATTATAAATATATACTTTTTTAATAAAATCATCTAGAAAATTGAGCAATCTGTCCCGATGGTCAAAAGGACACATCCTACTTGAAGGTAAATATTTACATATGGCTGTATTTCTGATCATAATGGCAGTTAGGAGGCTTCAAAACCACTAAAACAACCGTCAATTAAGGGGGCCGCCCCGGTAGGCTAGAAATTGTCGCGCGACAACCAGCTCTATCACAACTTTTAATTCTATGATGCGTTATTTCAAAATATGGGTCATGCCAAAATAAAGTCTTAAGATGCCAACAGGGCTCTTTTTTCCTAACAACCTTATGGTTGGAGTTTTTTTAGTAGAAACAAATGTTTGAAAATTGAACATTAGCGCATTTTCAAAGGCGTTTTAATAATATTTGTGGCGCTATGAGGCCAGATTTGATGAAAAAAAAGGTTCTAGAGTCAGTCTTCCTCTAACAAATACAGTAGTTGTTTTATAAGCTCACAACAGGTCATTTTAAGATATTTGAGAACTAGCAGCGAGATTCCCTCTTTACCTTAGGGATAAGAAGTCTCGTTGCTTTCTTTTTTCTATGTTTTGTTGACACGACAAAGGGTCATAGGTGAAGGGCAAAAGGGAGTTTAAGTTTAGACAGAATAGAGAAGAAGTTCCAGAAAACTCACTGTATTTTAAGCCTTGTGGCCTGATGGCGATTGATACTTTCTCGCTGACCGAGGCGGTCTCCTTAACTTATCATGTTCTATTGCGGCCCTCTGCCCTCACCCAGGCTATAAGCATATAATATGTTAATTACGATGATGGGGTAGGAAATAAAAATGGTAGATTTTTAGGAAACCTACCCGTATTTGCGTGTATACTGGGAAATAATTAAGGAAAAGCCAATCTCAAGACACCCGACCGGGTTTTGAACTCCGACCTCCCCTTCATATACAGTCCAGTCTATTGTGAGAGTGACGCCTTATATCAGTGTTTGTCAAACTTTCCCCGTATAGGACCACTCGATTAGTGTTCAATTCACATGTGGACCACTCACTTTAATATAATATCTACCTGTCACTTGTCGAAGCAGGAAGTTTTCTAATGAAAGTGTTTATCAAGTAGTAAGTACAGATTATTTATATACACACACATTACAGTCCAATTTTCATAGGAAGAGCCTTATCTAACAGCTATAAACAAGACTAAATATGCTGTCAAATCATATAATTTGTCACTTTTGTAATGTAGTAAATGTTTTATTAATGTCGGCCCTTACTATGAAAATTAGACTGTTCTTGTGGACCAAGGTAATTTTACTTAGCGGAGTTAAGGCTGGTTCACACAGAACGCTAGGCTAAGCTATGCTGTGATTGCTAAGGTTTTGGCAGTTTGGTTTCACACTCATTGCTAAACTAAGCTAGGGTTTATTATTTCCCTCCTGAATTTACTGTGGTTTATTTCTGATCTGCTCCAGTGAGGTTAAGTTATGGCACTCTCCAAACGGTCTTGTTTTATCTCAAATTATAGTACTGATGAAGAGGAGATGATGCTATTAGCAGATGTTTTATAAGAGGAGAATGTAGGAGGTGGGGGATGGATCTGGGCCCATTAAATAAACCTATAACGGGAAACGTTTGGTGAATTTCACCATCTAGAGACTTGAAAGTGGACCAGGATAAATTTAAAAACTAAAACATGTAGGCCAAGCTGCGTTATGGCTCAAGAGGGAAGCAGTAAAAATTGCCCGACCAACAATCGGAAAAAAATAGCACGTCATAGCAAGGAATAGCTTAGCTTTCTGTGTGAGCCAACACATTTAAATATATATGGTCCACTATTTTTCTAAACAGTTAGCAGAACAAAACTTAGCTTAGCTTTCAGTGTGAACCAGCCTTGAACCTGTCAATATTGTACTCTTTTGATTAAAAAAAAACTGTAGCTGGGGGAGATCTAGACCTCGAGAGTATGATGAATATTTATGTTTTATATCCTCCATAACCCAAAAACAATTATTTTCGTCTTCTAGATGTATTTTTGATTTTGATTAAATAAAAAATAGTTTAATCTTGAGTCATTTTTGAAAAGTGACGTAGAAATATCTGGAAAATCCTTACATGAAGATAATTTGAGGTTAGATTACTGATTACTTATTTTCTAAGAATATAGTAGACTATTTTAGAAAGCAAATATGATTGTGTGATACCTTCATTTTGTGCGGACCCCTTGGCACACTGCCACGGACCACAATTTGAGAAACACTGCCAGCTTAAAATGTAAGATTCCACACGCTTATCATAGAATCAGCCTTACACTATAATTGAAGAATGACCTTGAGCACGGGACAAATCCAGGGATATCTCAGTGGTATAGCATTGGTGCGCTAAGCCAAAGGTCCCGGGTTCGATTCCTGTGTCCAGGTTTAATTTTTTCAATTAATTAAAATTAATTAAAATGTGAGATTTTAAATCCTGTAGGCAGGGCCGTAGGCAAGGGGGTTTGCGGAGGGGGGAGTTTGGGGGTTCAAACCTCTCCAGCGAGAAGTGATATTTGTAGGGCTCCTACTTAATAATATCTTCCATGAAGTTTAATATATATCTGGGAAAATCTGTTGGTATCGATGCGTCATGAAAGGCTGAGTGCTGCGAATGATTGTGTGATTTTTTTGTGCTTACATTCTTTATCGTCCCAATAAAAAAAACAAATATTTAAATTGTTTTTTATTACTTAAGGAAACATCTCAATACTATTTTATATGTCACCATAATTATTTCACATATCAGGTTGTTATTTTGTAACCAGTTGATTATACCTAATTATAAAAAATATATTATTGGCCCTGTCTTGTAAAAATCTTGCGTACCTAAAACTTTCGCCTCCAATTTAGAGGGAACTATCTTTGAAAATGACAAACCATTTCTTAAATAGCGTGGGATTTTTGGACGACTGCAATGTCTTCCAGCTATCCGGTAAGTTGTCTTAATGTTTATGCATTTAAAACATTTATGTAACAATTCTCAGATATATATATATACTAATCTCATATATGTATATATATATGTATATATATATACATATATGAGATTAGTTATGTTTGTGCCTATAAAAAACATGTATGTATATGGTTATATATGCGTTAAAACACGTGACCATGTATATAAAGATGCGTTTAAAACATGTATATATATAGCTACATGGGTGACCTGGTGGTCTAGAGGTAAGGTGTCGGACTTCTGTGCTGGGGGTCCGGGGTTCAATCCTCGGTCCCGGCACAGATTTATCTGAATGCCAAACCCTTCCTTCACCTCTGACAAGATGTGTATTAATCACAACTTGTGAATGTGAGGAATGTCAGGCCTCCACCATGGTTCGGATTCCACGTTAAACTGTAGGTCCTCCATTTCAGCTCACAATCACCCTACCATTGCACATTAGCGTAAGTGCGTATAACCCGAACGGGTAGTAAGACGCGGTGCTAATAATAATAATAATATATAGCTACATTTTTTAAACGTACAAAAGTATCTGATCTCAGATATTTGTCACAATAATTGCAGCATTCATCTACAACTTGCTAAAGTTGCCCTAAACAGTAAAAACTACTCTAATAAATACGTTTAAAAATGGCCTATATATATATTACATATATATATATATTACATATATATATATATATATATGAAACATATTTTAACTTAACAAATATTTCAAATCGCATTATCTACAATGAGCTTAAAGTTGTATAAATACCGGTATACAAAATAGCTTAAAGATTGAGTGCTGTTTAAAAGTTTTCTACTTAAAAAAATGCCAAAACTCAGGAATAAACTAGACCTCCATATCCTCAAGAATAGTCATTAGTGTATGTTTATAAATAGTAACGGTTCTTTTAATAATAAAACTGTCTACACCCTGATTTTGGTAGGAAGAACAGTATCTAGTGGTTACTGAAGTTACTAAAACTATTTTAATATATTCACACATCAAGTCATGTTACATGCAGCTGTCACTTTTGGTAGCTATTATAAATACCTACAAAATAACACAAATAGTATTATAGTAAAATGTTATCATTGTTGGCTGCAAAGAAATGTTTAAATTTTCTAAGCTGTTCTTTCAACAGTTTATTGAACAAATTTCATTATAATATTTTAATTAAATCAAAAAGTTAAGGGAGAGTAATATAAATTATTTTGAATTTATTGAGTACTTCAGTTTTATTGAAAACGTCTGCACCAATAGTTTAATTGCTATCTACTAGTGGTATATCAAGATTTTTTCTTAATCTTGCCAGTGATTATAATTAAACCGTTATCGATTAATTCTTTATTTCCACAATCATAAACTTTACCTGGTTTTATTTAAATTAGTCGTAAATTATTATCTTCTGCTCGTTATTATATTCACAAACAATATAGTACTTTTTTTTTATTTTTCCGATATTATGAGAAAATTTTATCATTTCTATATCAAAAGGCGTAGAATAATCATGCAACTTAGGATTGAGAATTGAAAGTTTATGAGAAAAAAAAAGGGTTTCTTTTAAAGGAAAGAAAGAATAATAGCTTCATAGAAAGCTTGTGCTTTATTTCAGACTTCAGATCAGCTTTTACCCTTCATACCTTTAAATGTGGTACAATCTGGTGATGAAAATAGTTGAAACAACGAATATTTTCAAATCACAGTTAATCGGTTTTAAACAAATGTTTGATATAATGTATGTGAATACTCTAATACTAGTACATTATTTTTACGTGATCCGCGTATTACTATCCATATATCCACACTAATGCTCTACGGTTGAGAGCTGTAGAATTTAGAGGATTTTATAACGATGCCGGTTTTTTATTATGTGGATGTGAACCTATGTATGCCCCATGATTGGGCAGCAATTATATCGATACCGGTTTCTTTTGATGATGATTATGATTATGTTGACCCGTGCATTCCTTACTGCGAACTTGGTATCATATGGCCATGATGATCTGATTTTATGTGTATTTCTTATTACTTATTTGTTGAAATTAGTAGAAAATTAATGTTGTACACGATTTATTTTGTTAATTGCACTATCAGTATTGTAAATTTAATATTAAACTGAAACCGTTTTTGTTCATTTACGAACTGACTCGGAGAGCCAGAGATAGTGCCGTTACAGACTGAGATTTTCTCTGGATATTACTATTTTTCTGTGTGAGATTACTATGTTCTGTGTGACTACGATTTTTCTGTTTATTACTATACGCACAAGCGGCTTATATATGACCTACCTCTTGCTTCTTGGACCCCTTGTCACCAGTGTTAAAACTAACTAATAGAAGAACTCCTGGCAACCTGATGTTGCGAAGGCTAGCTTCCCATTGGGTAAAGGCAGCCAGTCAATCACCTGATTTTCATATAAAACGATGGGAGTTTTTTAAACAAAGAAAGTTTTGATACGTATTATATTGGAATTACTTCTGAAAACACCTGATCATCCATGGATGAAGTATTAAAAGGAAAATATTACATACAGTTCTTTAAAGAAAAATACACTTCATCCATGACTTTTTGAATATATTAGAGGGGCCCAAAACAGTATCATTACAAAGTGTGCCCGCATTTATTAGGAGGGAAATTAGGGGTTCTACATCAGTGGCTGGAATTCAAACCCTGAGCTCGTCACTGACAAATCGAAATATAAACGTTATTGACGTTTAGTCCAAGTGTTCACAGATTTAGGTTAATCCTAGTACTGTTTATGAACTAGTTAGTACATTCTAAGCTATTAAAAGGTGATAAAGGGGTTGAACTTAATAAAAGAATACCCTCGTTTGCCTTAAGAATGGATGGGAAACCACATAGATTGGAAGATATTCCTTGGAGCCTGCTAGATTCAAACCTCCTAATTCAAGATACGAGCATGTTTAGCTAATTACTGTGGTTTGAATCCTGGGAGGAGTGGTCTAGTTTTCACGTGACATGATATAAGGTAAGAATCGATTGGTTCCGAAGTCCCTCATTAAGAGTGCAATCTCAGGTACTGAGAGATATGGGTGCCCATAAATAAGTGATAAGGGGATTTTAGCCCTCCTTATCACTCTGCAATATTTACTTTGGTTTTGTTAATTTTTATGAAAAAATAAAATGGTGTATTTGTGATTTGGCTGCGATTCACTACTAACAACTATAAATCATCAATATCAAAGTTAACAGAGAGAAAAACGATAAAATGTAGATTTCCTCCCATTCCCTCTTCAACAACATTTTTCATTTTGTTCTGTTCAAAAAACTTGTGAAAAATATAATGTTTCTTTTTAATGGGTTCTCCTACAGTTAAATTTTATTTTCTTGTTAATTTTCAGGAATTTTTTGTTGTTGTTGCTAAAATTTGTTCTTGAAACTTATATAATTAGCTGAGAGCTATGTTCAGATACTCTAAAATTCTTTCCCGCAAGGTTAAATTCCTGCAATTTTCTCTCAAGGTGTGTGGTACCAATCCCTAGCAGATGGGACTCCAATTCGACTGTAAAACCAATTGGGGTGTGCAAAGCTTCGAAACTTAGACTTGGCCTCGAAACAAATATCTGCTTCGACAAGTGTCTCTTTGTCAATACAAATATTGACCGCTAAAATATTCACTTTATTTTATATTATTGTCATTCTAATCTATTATGTAGGCATACATTACAAATTAATATTCAAATGGAAAAAACAATCTGAAGTAATGGAATTGTAAGTTGTGATAATTGCTTTATTTATCAGATTGGAATAAAATTTGACAAATAATTTTAAAATAAAACATTTTCCAGTTAATTGTAGTATACAACGTTTTTTAAATAACCACAATATAATTTTTTTTCAAGCATGAAACATTTTGCAACCAATATTTGAACTTCAATTCAGCTTCGAAAATATTTCATAATTCGATTCGAGTTCACTTCAAATTGAAAAGGAGGACTTTGCACATCCCTAAAAACTAGTATTAATATAACATTTTTCCAATACAGTTTTTTAAGTTGTTTTTTTATGAAAGTTGGCTTGAGGATTATTATTGGGTTAAATACTCGTATTGGTAAAACCTTCTTGTCTTGACCAACTAGCTCGCCAAGAAACTGAAAACATTTTTAAATTATTATTTTTAATACTACGTACAGTAGAACACAATTTTGTTGACTTGTTTCAATAGCCGCATGGTATAAGGCGTCAGTCTGGCAATACACGTGATTGTCGATGATGGAATTATCGGGACTCAAATCCCGGTCAGAGTTTTTGAGGGGGATTTTCCATCATTGTTTCCCACTCTCCTTCTATTCAAATTCTGGTGCACTTCCATAACTTCCCAGTCCCATCCCCATTAGTGTAATTATGCTGAAAGCCCGGATGGGCAGTAAGACGTGGGGGGAAGAAATAATGCTCTTTTGTATGCATCTATTTAATTATGCTAATGTTTTATGTAAATGCACCCGTATTTGCGTGGAGGAAGAGTGGTAAGCCATTTATATAGATCAAAGCACACCCGGCTGGGCCTAGAGCCATGACCTCCCAGTCACCGACAAACCAGACCAAATGAGTCTGACATTTAGACCGCGTTCCCACGGGCGTGGGTAGCAAGGATTTTAACGGCTTATTATGAGGTTAATTTATATGGAGTAATTTTGATTGGAGAGAGAATGGGAAAGTCACGGTGTTGGATCGTTTGTGGAAAATCACCACTTGGCTCATACGGTTGAGATTCGAACCTGGTCCTTACCGTCATTGGTAAGCCATTCTATCAGGAGCTAGATTGCCTGATACCACGTGATTTTTGTGCTGGCTATTGATAAATTACGACTAAAAATCGCTATATTTATAATAAACTACCCCAAGAAAATTTGTAGCACAGACATGTATGTGATTTTGGTGTAAATACTTGAGCAATCGATTTTAACAGCACCGCTCCTCGTAAAAAAACAAACAAAAAAACAATCACGTATGTGTGGCGTGGCTTGTCTAAATGTCTTAACCACATGTGATGTGCAGGACTAAGCGCATTAAATTGTTACGTCTTACACCAACATGATTAACGGCTTGATTGGACCCGCCTCGGTGGCGTAGTTGGCTAACGTGCCTGTCGTGTTGAGCCAGATCACCGAGGACGGGGAGATCGAGATTCGAATCTCGGTCGGGTGAACTGGGGGGGGG
>CABFWB010001049.1:140280-192549 GCA_902151455.1 Timema bartmani | reverse complement strand
CTAGTTCTATTCAGTACACATTGTTACACCCTATCACTATCTTGAGCTAGCTCTATTCAGTACACATTGTTACACTCTATCACTATCTTGAGCTAGTTCTATCCATTTCACCTCATAATAGATCACATCTAGGTTTTATCCAAGAGAAATATGGTGATATTTGAAACATAAACAGTGAAAAATTTAATTTTGTGGTATGAACACAATGTTTTCTTATAATGACTCCACACCACTGGTATACCATTTCTTAAGTGTTTTACTTATTATTGCATGAAGAAACTTTGCCGAGCAAATTTAAAAAAGTTTATTTGGCCATCCGTAAATATTTTTGAAATGATTACGTGTCTTCACTTTCAAGGAATATAACTTTACATTTATCGTAAAAACTTTGGAAGAAATGTGAAGTAATGTAATCTTGTATTTTTCATCAAAGATTGCCTTCAGAAATGTCTACAAAATATTTTTAGGGCTGGGCCGATCATTTGGTTTATTTAATTTTAAATATTACAAAGGTAATATTTATTAATAATACTAAAACATCAAATGTTAAATTTGGCTATTTTACATAGTTAATTTAAATATAATTATCTTTATCATTGCTCCAACCACATTTAAAAAAGAATAAATTTCAGCAAAATAGACTACTTTTCTCATAGTTTTATTTAGCACCGCGTCTTACAACCCATTTGGGTTATAGGCTTAAGTACTAATTATGCTAATCGATTAGGAATTGGGAAGGTTGAATTTAGAGGAAGTGAACCCACATTTGTGTGAAGGGAGTGTGTAAAACCATTTGGGAAAAACTACCCCTAGTTCAACACGAAACTATCGCGTTAGCTAATTACACCAACGAGGCGGATTTTCTTGTAGTTAAGTTTGTGATAGTTTTATACAGGAATAAGTCCTGAATCTATGATCTAATTTTGAAACCTCTGATAGTTATTTTTATTCTCAACTTCCCTTGAATCTTTCTCTAATGGTTCAGATGTCTTGTTCGCTAGTTGACCTTGGGGATGACCTTTGCGAAGATGATCCCTCCCTACTCAAAAGAGTTTCTGCCCGCCTTGCTGATTTCACGGCCTAAGGTGCTACTCTTGCTTTAGACTATGGACCAGTTTCATAGTCAGATTTAGTACGCCTCAAGTGCGGCGCTATACTAAATACAAGACGTCACCTACCTGAAATTGAATGGAATGGGCCAGTNCCAGTTTCATAGTCAGATTTAGTACGCCTCAAGTGCGGCGCTATACTAAATACAAGACGTCACCTACCTGAAATTGAATGGAATGGGCCAGTTTCACATGCAAAACTGGCCCATTCCATTTTGGTCTAGGTAGGTGTCGTCCTGTATTTAGTATCGACTCGCACTTTAAGCTCACTAAGTCTGACTATGAAACTGGCCCTATAACTTCAAATTACCAAAGTTTCATCCCAGTTGAGTTTACTAAAGGTAGTTTTTCCTAAATGGTTTCTCACTGTTTATCCATGCAAATGTGAGTACACTTGCTCTAAATCTAACCTTCTCGATTCCTGGCCCATTAGTGTAATTGGTGTTTAAGGCGTTTAATCAAAACAAGTAGTAAGATACAATGCTAAAAAGAAAAAGAGAAATGCAGCTTCTTTCTTGCAGCGCGCAGCTTGTTGACAAAAGATCGGTTTAAAAATTCATTGAGCAAAATTCTTATCGTCTGCTTATCGATTGTGCCATAATCAACATTGGCCCAGCCCTGAATATTATATGAAACGAGGTAGTTCTGTTTTTGTTAATTTAAACTAGCAAGTGAATACACAACAGAGTATTGAATTGGCTGTGTGCATGTTAGATACAACTGCAAGGTTACACTCTTAGTATTATTTTAAAATAACTTTGCTTCATCCATTGAAGACAAGACAATCAAAGACTTTATTATTATTGTTATCAATAAATTAATATATTAATGGTAATTACTTCAGTTAGATATCATTCTGAAAATTGAAAAATGACACCTGGACACGGGAATCGAACCCGTCCATCATAGACTCTGCCTTAAAATATGAGTGAAGAATGACCCAGGGCACGGGACAAATCCTGGATAGCTCAGTGGTTAGAGCATTGGCGTACTAAGCCAAAAGTCCCTCTGGTTCGATTCCCGTGTCCAGGTGTCATTTTTCAATTTTCAGAATGATAATAAATTAATAGATTATTATGTTGTTTAATATGTTGACTTCTCTGTTACTCTCGTTTGCATTAAATATATGTTACATATATCTACTACTTGTATGGATTTGAATTTATAACATGCTTGACTCGCATACCCAAGGTTACCAAAATAACAGAGGGGGAAAAAAAACATTTGGTGTACATTAAAAATATTGTTTTCTTTACTTGGATTATCCCGCTCATTATACATTTGTACATTGTAACCAACTTAAGTTAAAAGTTACTGAAATGAAAAATATAAAAGTATGCATTATATTTTAATATTTATAAATGGAAATGTTGGATTATTTACAAATCAAAGCAATCATTATATTTAAATTTTTTTTGTATCGATATTAAAACGTTTTGTACAACATATAAACTGTACAAAGTCAAACATGTACCATTTTGTTAGATTTGAAGAAAACAGAAAAGGAACTACTAAATAATATAAATTAGTAGTACAGTTTACATTTGAGCAAATATCTTAGCTATAAAGTGTTTGGAAGCACCTACAGACATTTTGAAGCGAGTGGTTGGGTTTAAATTTACACTTAAAATAAATCTGCACTGAACTTAAATGATTAATTTTTATACGGTCAAAATATAAAGTTGTAATAAAAAGAATAAAAAATCTAACCTATTTATGAAAATGCTAGTTAAAAGATATTGAAACTTTGTGAAATTTCTAAATTTGTGCTTTGTTAAAGCCGTTTAGTGCCAATAGCTGATCTTATTAGCTCCGCCTTTGACAGCTAAGAATGCCATGAGCTGATCTGATGCAGATTAAAATAATAGAACAGTCTGAAAAATCGTTTTATAAATAACAGGCGATTTTTCTTGTACAACCTTACAAAAATTATGAAATAGCTATGGCATTCACAGCACATTAGACATTACCTCCTGGCATTATTCGCAAACATGGCGCTAAAAGGGTTAAGAAAGGTAAAATTCAAAAGACAATAAAAGTGAACAAAGCAAGGGTTGCCTGCAGACCTACAGGAAACATTTCAAGGTTGGCAGAATAACAAGAGACAGTTTCAATACACATCACTTGAGTGTTGGGTGGACCAGTGTTAACAGCTGTCTTGTAGTTTTCCTGTTCAGACTACAGTAGTGTGTGCTGGCATTCGCCTAATAAATTGATTACATTATTGTAATATATCAGATCGAGGCCAGGGCTATGTTTGGATTTAGACAGGCTTCCTGCAAACTATTGCATCACTCTAGCATGCCAGAATCAAAATTCACTTCCTACAAACTATTGCATCACTCTAGCATGCCAGAATCAAAATTCAAATTGTGTACTTGGCTGTTAAGTGCTACTGGATTAGCTTGGTTTGTGTGAAGCACCGGTGGTCACATGGTTTAAGGCATCAAGCTCGCTGTAGACTTTATATCGGGCAACAAGGCTTTTAGGTTCTTGAGCAGGTGCATTTTATCTACGATATCCTTAACTCTATTTTCTTGGTGATAAATAAATAAATATATATATATAAAAAACAGGTTGGATTTAATTCAATCAATCGCAATCTACTAGATCATACACCAACCTCGTCACCTGCCTCAGCCTACCCAGAGGATTCCATTTCAGTGACAACTCCCGCGCCCATATCATCTTCTGGACAATATTGGCTGTTGCATCACATTCCCCCTTTCTCTCACAGATCCCCAGATATTTCTTTCTTTGTCCTACTCCATGATGTTTACAGGTATATAGTAACATCAGGCTATATCGCAAACAGTAAATTCGACTTTCACAAGTTGTGTTGGCCTGCTCTTGGGTGTTACGATACAACCAGTAACACTGAAAGTTTTACACACCATAACATCCGCTAGTAACGCGATTGGAGGGTTCCATTGCACCTTGAAAATATATCTGGTTAAGTTTCTGTTATTCTGCGGAGCCACATTATCTGTTACAAGGGCAAAACTTCCCCTAATGCTTTAAATAATTATCAAACTTTGGCTTTGAGAAAGCATAATCGTACCATTAATTATTGTACTTAGATTTTTATGCGAAGAGATTTTAACTAGTTATTAAGGTGAAATTTCACTCCATCATTGCTAATGAAATAGTTACATGTTTGGATTAAACTTCATCTCATCTCATTTCAAAATATAAAAAAAGTTCCTCATATCTAATAATTATCGTCTACATAGTATTTTACAGAGCGTATAAATCTTTTGTTCAATTTATTACCAAAATAACACTAAAAAAACCATGATCTTAGCAAAGGATTTTGCGATAACGTCATTGGCTGCCAGACCTTGAAATGTGGAGTAAATATTGTTTTATGATGGATTTGGTGCAATATAGTTGATAAAATAAGAGCAGTTGGGCACGATTTTAATTGGGAGGGGGAGTAAGAATCATACGGTGGCCCGAATCTTAAAAACTAAACTGATAACTGTTTTAGTTAAAGGTTAGGTTTGTTTTCTATGTCATCCGTCTGTCCTTCCCCCACTTCACATTATCTTGGAGAGCTGAAATTTGGCATGGATGCTATGGAACATGCCATTTTTAGCAACATATTTCGATAAACTGGTAGAATTATGGACCAAAATTGCTCAAACTCCTGACAATATGTCCTTATTTAAACAACATCTTTTAACACTAAACTGTTAACAGTTAACTTTGTCAAGAAAAGATAATGTTGAAACATTGAAAAGAGAAATATTTGTTTTATGTTGGGCCCTGGGTCTGTTTGTGGACTGCTCTCCTGAGAAGAGCGGATGAACACATTTGACACAAGGGAATTACTACCCAATAACAAAACTGGTGCAAAATGGATTAAACTTAAAATCCTTTTCTATTCCAGATTAATTTTTGTTGTCGATTTAGTTTGATTTTGAACACCCCACTAAATTGTCAAAGGATGATTGTGGTATTTGTTGCAAATATATGTTAAACTTTTGACTTTTATAAGCTTTGCAGTTCTTCAAAATGTATATTTAAAATAACAATTAGTCTTAATTACTATTATTCCCATAAATAGAATTTTACCTAATCAAATAACATAAATCCTAAATAATCAGGATTAGATTTTTTTTCATTAAGTTTTTAAAACTTATTTGCTCAAATAAAAGAGAGGGGAAGGTCAAACTATAAAGCAATTGTTTTGTTATAATATAAAATATATTATGCAATATAGTAGCTCAAAAATCACATTAATAGTATTTATTTACAATGTGTCCTTGTTATATATTAAAACAATGTTAAAATATCTAGAGCAGGTAATTCATTTTTTTTTTAGATTAAATTAACACACATGCATAAAACGAATTTTTAAGAAAACTGCCAATATTATTATATATTGATGATTTAATTAAATTTTGCATTCGCAAAATTTGATTCTAAATCTCAATTATGTATAAAACAAAATTGAGACCACAGTCTTAGTATTTAATTTTTTATGCAAAAAAAAAAAACACAACACAATGTTACTGATGTGTGTTCACATTCATTAATGAATGCAATTGCCTTTTTAACCAATTCACTATAAAAATATATTTATTTGACAACTTTTATGGATGATAAAAGTTATGTAGATTAATACTGAATAGCTAGATTACTGATATTGACAACGTGAAATGTGTTTCTATCGCATGGCACTTGATGTAACGAACACACGCGCTCTAAACTTACAAAGAGAAAGACTTTCTGTTCTCATAGAACTTAGCCTCAAGGAAATGCTGCAACTTACACAACAGCGCTATATCATTTTACATTCGAAATGATTAGAGCACAATCTAATGTTTCAACAGGTACATATTTGATTTCTTTGTACAGAAATTAACAAAAAAAAAAGTTGTATTAGCAATTTGAGTTTAGTTGGATGGTTATAGACAGGCTAAAAAAAATCCTTCAATGTTGATTAGTCAATAATCTGCATTACTATGACATGAATAATAAATGTCCTCCATTTTTCTTACTAACCACATAGTAAATAAAATATATATAATTTTCTAAGGCTAAGATTACCCAGGAAACAGAGAGCTGCTAATGTGTGTCCGACATGACAAGTGTCGAAACAAACCTGTCGATTGTTTTTCAACGGTTTCACTCAAAAGATTTTTTATTATATCTTTTTTTTATGAGGTTAACACTAATTAGAACCAATCCATTTCAACGATCGATTATTAAGTCTTCTAATACCAAACAATTTATTACTTTGAAAAAGCACAATCTGCAAGGTTAGCACCAAAATTGTAGCAGTTAAAGAGGTTGAATAAAAACAACTTAGAACACTTGTTAGTACATAACTCGGCAGCAAATATAAAAACAAAATAATGTTAAAACAATATTTAACTTAATGTTAAGTAAAATTAGAGTAACTTTTAAAAAATATATTTTAAAGATTAAATGAAAAGTCGCAATATAAAAGTTTTTTTTTAAAAAAGAATATTTATAAAACTCGTCATCATGATTAGAAATATAGTCTACAAAACTTTGCTTGTAGGAGTGTGTGAAGTTTAGATTTTCTTCGACTTTGCTTCAAAAAGATTTCCAGCTTTGACAACTAAGAAGCTTCGCCAATCAAAATATTTAGTTTATTTTGAATTACTTCCTTCCTGAACTGTTATGTTCAGTAAAAATTAATATTCATATTAAATAATCTTAAGTAATTGAACTTCATGTTGTGATAATAACTGGATTTATCAAACTAGGATGTAATATTACAAACTACTGTGCAATAAAAAAGGTTTAATTGATTTTAGTGCATAAAGTTATATAAATAAATACAGTAATATTTTTTCAAAGCATAAAACAACTAACCAAATTAATGAAACTTTGATTATACAGTAGCCTCATGGCTTCTTTGGTGCTGACTGACAGCTGACGGCTTTGAAAAGCTACCAGACCAAATTATGTATCCCTACGCCAAACCATATGATCTGCAAAAAACATGTGTTTAGCAGCCGTCACTTCTGGCAGTCAAAATTTAGGTATATACCTAAATGTTGACTGCCAGAAGTCAGCACCAAAGAAGCCATGGAGCTACTGTAGTTGCTTCACACTCCCTAGTTGCTTGTATAACCAAATTATATTGTCTATGATAGGCTGCAATGTTTATATTTTCATTCCATCAAAGTACTTTTGACTACAATCATCTTCAACCAAAAATTTAAAAAGGTAGAAAATTTGCCTAGCTTGTTAAAATTTACTGTCCATTATGACAAAAGTAATTGAGGTTAAAAATAAACCTATTTTAAGTGGTATCGGATGTGGAATGGATTGGTGCAGGTATGTACATCATAGAAGCGGAAAAATGAGAGGAAATTAACGATCAAATCAAGAGGAGAATGTTCAAAGGCTAATTAATGTATTTACATATTATAAGAAAATAACGAAAGATTCAAAAGATGTTACTCAAATTTTACTGCATAATTTATCTGTATAAAATTTCATTTTTATTAAATAAGAGTGTTTATAAAATAATGTTTTAATACAATTATTTTGTTGGTAAAAACAACACGACCAAATATAAAACTCAATACTTAAGCTTCCGCATAAAATTTCAAAAAATAAAAAAAAAACCTAAGATTACATTTACACAAATATAATTACATTTTTTTCCCTCAATAATAATAATAATGATAATAATAATAGTTTAAAAGGTAATGCAGCCTATAACGTTACATCAGAACCAAACCAACATGGGGATAAATATAATTATAATAATTAATAATAGAAAATAGTTGAAAAACCCACTGTGAGATTGTTTTAACACTTAAAACATACAATACGGTCTTCAAATATTCTTGGAACAATAACATCATCTATGAAAATATATAGTACAAGCATGAAATTAAACATAGTTAAAAAGTTCATGTTGTTTTGTACAAGGATCATAGTACTATTTCACTATAGTGAAAAAAAGGCAAAATTAATCAACAAAATAATAATAATATATTTAACAAGTAAAAATGCATACAAACCACTGGGATGGGAAATTATGGAAGCAATTAAAACAACCCCTCGATTCGATTTTCACCTATATGTACACATACCATTTTTTTTTTCTATCATCAAGGTTAAAAAAAAATTATTCAAGAGAATTAAAATTTAATGTTTCAATAGGTGTCCTGTGATGTTCATTTGTACTGCAAGGATATTTAAAAAAATATTAATAAAAACAAGACAAGAATTTTAAAAAAAACTGGTGACAACCACCAAAAGGTAAAAAAAAGTTTTACGCTACAAACAAATACTGGGGTTTAAGTGGTTTGGCTTTCAAATCCACACACACACACAAAAGAAGAGTTTGATGGTTAAAAAATGTCAAGTTTTTAGTTCCTCCTGCAATAACATAATCTTACATACGCCTTACGTATTTACAGAGTACAAGTAACAAATGTTATCAAAATGTTGATTCTTTTAAGGCCACTATATAAGTTTTAGCAAATATCAGATACATTGATATGTGCACAATTCTAACCTCCTGTCCCCAATATTAAAAGGCAAGTAACTAAGCTGGATGAAGGGCGGAGTACGTACACATGTCCTTACGTATGTCCTGGCAGCTAAAGATTGAGCTAAAAGTCACACACAGCAACAAAAAAATCAATAAAAAAAATCAATAACTATTTTGCTTTATATTTTGAACCCCACCATTAAAGATTGAGCTAAAAGTCACACACAGCAACAAAAAAATAAATAAAAAAAATCAATAACTATTTTGCTTTATATTTTGAACCCCACCAAGAGTTGTAAAACAAATAGCACCACCGACACTTTCTGGTTTACATGAAATGTGGTGCCCAAACTATTTGGAAAATCGGGAAAAAGAATTATAGCAGACTACATTAAAGGTTTTGCTCATTCAACCGACAAAAAATAGGATCTTTATCCTAACATAAAATAACAGTAAGGGAAAGAGAATTTCATATTACGTTTATAAAACGACAGCTTAAACCTATCAATTCATAGCAATTACATTGATATTGTAATAAGATATACATTAGTGAGTTTGCTAAAACGCCCCGTATAGAATAGAGCTAAGGTTAGTTGTATAAAAAATTAGTTTTATAAGCAAAAATAACTGCAAATACTTCTGATAAAATCTGCTCCAGTTTGGACATTGATCCGAAATCACTCGCTTTCGGTCTGCTCCTTAATTCTATTTTGTTTTCATGTTGATACTGTTGTGATAGGTCAGTGGATCATCCAGAAGGCAATATTGGCACTTGGACTTTATGATGAGATATTATTTTTGTATAAATCTATTTTGGCAGAATGATTAAAAAAAAAAAAAGATTTCTGCCAAATGAAAAATTAAGTCAAAATGCTAAGATTAAAGCCATGGACAGTTTTGTGGCACACGTGGACATCTGGTCGGGGGTTACAACGAACCCTCTCGACCTACACACTCTCCCTCCGCTTGAAAGTTCTGCGCGACATGACACTCGCCGTCAAGGGTGTCCACAGCATGGTGATTGTGTGTTGAGCACGCTAGTTATACAAGCTAACGTCGCCTGTCCCTAGTGGCTACGAGCCCGCATTGAGCGTCGAGTGGTTGTTCACCTGCAGGCTATTGTGTTGCTGCTGCTGCTGTTGCGAATTGATGATGCCCGCAGTCGTCATTGTAGGCGTGTTCGTGTTGTAAGGGTGGTTCGAGTTGCATAGAACCGTGTAAACATTGTCCACTTTGCTGAGTTTCTCGAAAAATGGTATCAGATCCAAAAGTTCAGAATCAGTCATGTCATCGAACCACGAAGCAACAGGCACCTGTAATATGTCCCCAAGTTTTGGCTCATCAAAGTTGAAAGGATTAGATCCAGGGGTGTGCGAGTTAAGAGTTTAGTTTGAATCAGGATTGAATGAAAACACACAGTCTTTTATGAGTATTGGGATTTCTCGTCATTGCTGTTCGTAGTAGTAATGGATGTTATGATGACAGGTTAGAGGAAGAAAACATCAAAGTGATGGTGTTTTCGGACGACCTGATGTTGTGGGCAAACGATGAGTAGAGTTGAATGTATGAAATGAGGTTTAATGCAAATAAGAGTGAAATGATGATCACAACATGGAAGGGTAGGAGAACAAATGAAGGAAGTGGAGAGTTTCAAGTACCTGGGAAGTGTGGTAGAGGAAAGAAGGAGGTGAGCAGAGGCCTTTTACAAAAGTGTCAAAAGCCTGATTTGTCGCAGAAGTGCAAGGGACATACTATGTTCCGATATTGTAGTACGCATCAGAAACCCGGGTGATGAAGGAAAGGAATAGGAGTGTCAAGGATGGACAGGGTGAGGAATGAAAGTGTGTGAGAGGAGAATGAAGGAGGAACCCCTGCAGGATAAGATAGAGAAGGCGAGATTGAGGTGGTATGGACATGTGAAGAGGATGGAAGAAGGAAGGATTCCGAGGAGGAGGATCGAAATGGAGGTGGTGGGAAGGAGGCCAAGAAGTACACCCAGGGACAGGTAGATAAAGGGAGTGAGGAGGAGTGCGGAGAGAAGTGGATTGGACCGGTGTGGAGGAAGAAAGGTGGTGGAAGGACAGAAGTAAATGGAGAGGCTTGTGTTTGAGACAGACCTTGCCAACGGCAGTAAACATGATGATGATGATGATGATTAAGGGTAGATGCAAAGCTTCAAATTTTACATGGTTTTGACTTTGCTTAGAAAAAAAAAATCTGGTTTTGACAATTATGAAGTTTCGCCAATAAAAATATTTGACAAGTAATATAATCAATTTATGGTAAATTATCACCATTTTGAGCCGTTATACAAATCAATATTCATGGAAAAAAATCAAAGCAACTGAACTGCACGTTGTGATAACTTTATTTATCAGATTAAAACGGAATATTACAAAAAAGTCAGATATTTTCTTTAAAAATTTTAGTGCTTAAGGAACCAGCAATATAATATTTTTTAAAAGCATAAAACTATTAGAAAATATTTGAACTTTGATTTGGCTTCAATACTATTTTATATATTTGATTCAAATTTGCTTTAAATTGAAAAAGTGGACTTCGCACACCCATATTAATCACACATTTTTTTTAAAATATGCTAGCAGCTACTAAATATTTAACATTTATATAAAGTCATTTATCCAGTATTAAATGTTTTAGGTTAATTATTATTTGCGGATCTGTGTAACTAAATGTGGAGTGACGATAAACAACCTGTACCAGCAACTCATTTGAACAACATATAATTCATGCAATACATTTTCTTAAAATGTGAAAAAAAATATCTTTCACATTTGTTTCAGTGTGCAGGAAAAAAGATTTTTTTTAAAATTAAGTATTTAAATTACCTTTTTTTTTAAAACTTTTAATTAAATTCACTGGCATTTCCCTGCTTTCCATTACATAAAAAAAAGCCCTTGATTTTCTAGTTTTCCCCGTTTCCCCCGCCTGTAACTATGTCCGGCTCGGACCCCTGCTATGGTCATGTCATCAACTCCATGGCGTAAGCCCGCAAGCGTTCTATAATGCCGCAGCGTCTGCTGCTGTGAACGATGATAGTACCGACATTTGTGAATAGAGGGTGTCATGTGGTCAGCACAACAGAGCCTCCAGCAGTTAATCTCAGTTTTCTAGACCGAAGCTGCTATTTATTTATTTATTCAAGTATCTCCTCATTGTCCTTACGAGACTGAGTTTGACCTAGTTCCAGATTCAACTGCTTCATATAGAAATCTGGATGGACCGGGGATCGAACCCAGTACCTCAGGATCTATATCCAGGAGCTCTTACCGCTAGGCCACAGAGGTGGAGACGTCAATAATCCACGCATAAAAAATTGTTGGTTAAAATTATTTCGGGGGCCTCGGATCTGGGCGAAGTTATGCTTCAGAGTATTTCCAGTAACTAGAATACTTGGATTTGAATCCCACTTTGGTCAGTTTTAGACGTTATATAACTTATATATATATTTAAATGAATGAGGACTTACAGCATTGTCTGGATGGATATCAACTCCATGGCGTAAGCCCGCAAGCGTTCTATAATGACGGAGCGTCCGCTGCTGTAAACGATGAGAGTACCAACATTTGTGAATAGAGGGTGTCATGTGGTCATCACAACAGACCCTCCAGCAGTTAATCTCAGTTTTCTAGGTCAAAGCTGCTATTTATTTATTCAAGTATTTCCTCATTGTCCTTACGAGACCGAGTTTTACCTCATTCCAGACTCAACTGCTTCATATAAAAATCTGGATGGACCGGGGATCGAACCCAGTACCTCAGGATCTATGTCCAGGAGCTCTTACCGCTAGGCCACAGAGGTGGAGACGTCAATAATCCACGCATAAAAAAATTGTTGGTTAAAATTATTTCGGGGGCCTCGGATGTGGGCGAAGTTATGCTTCAGAGTATCTCCAGTAACTAGAATACTTGGATTTGAATTTCCACTTTGGTCAGTTTTAGACGTTATATAACTTATATATATATTTAAATGAATGAGGACTTACAGCATTGTCTGGATGGAAGATATAGGAAGCAGGAGAATTATCCACGATGATAACCTTCTGAAGGTCTCGTCCTAACTTGTTCAGATCCTTCACGTAGTTCCCTCGGTGGAAAACGCAGGATTCCCGGAAGAGGCGTGCCCTAAACACGCCCCACCGGTCTAAAAGATCTGCTACTGGATCAGCATACTGAAAACCAACACATCCCCTTGTTAAAACCATACTTCAATCACCAAATAGACTATGGTTTTTTTACAAGGAAAACCTCTTTTCACTTTATGAAGTAATTGCATTATATTTGGAAGAAGATACAGGAAAGGTGGATAGAAACACATAAAAGGAACAAACACAATATGGCTTTCACAATGAAAAGAATAACACAGTTCACACTTTACATTGCTGCCACTAGACAAAGTGGTTATGGCTGCCTCTTAAAGAAAATCTATCGTCACCGCCCAATCGCCCGACCTAGGTTTCATTCTATCGGAACTCATCAGGGATGGAGTGTGAAACACGCAACAAAGTGTGCAATTACAAAATAACTCAAAGAGTGAAAAGAGGTTTTACTTAAATTAAAGATATATATTGTTTATTTCCTGTGTTTATCCTTTTCATGTTACCATCTACACGTCCTATAATTCCTTACAAATTTCCTTTTTCTCCCTTTCATTTTTTGGGTTTACTCTTTTAGGAAGTTGCTTTGCCCTTTTCATAATCTCTACTGATGAGTTCCGATAAAATGAAACCTAGGTTGGGGGGCATTAGTAGTAACGATAGATTTTCTTCAAGAGGCAGCCATTACCTCTTTGTCCAGTGGCAGCGAAGTAAATTGAGAACTGTGTTCTTCTTTTCTTTGTAAAAGCATTTGTAAGTTTAAATAACATGATTCAATTCGACGATATTATTTCATATCAAACCAAGTACACCCTACCTCATTATTTTTGTCCGATTTAAAAATAAACAACTTACACAGCAATATTAGATTTATTTAAAAATACAAATAGTTGTAATCTTAATTTAAAAAAAATGTAATTCTTAAAAAATGTGTGTTTGTATTTATTGTTTGTGGATGAAACAAAAAAAAATTCTCCCAGATTTTTTATAGTACAAATACTGCTCTTTATTTCTATAACTCATAAAAAACACGATGTTTTCATTCAAACCTGATTCAAACTCGACTTGAAATGAAAAGTTCCCACTTGCACACCCCCAAAATAAACTAAAACAAAGTTGTAATTATAGAGTTAGAATCAGGAAAAAAGGCGAGACAGAGGAATTGGTAAATTAACTTTCCTTTAAACTCGATATGGGTCAAATCCACTATTTTATAAATCTGAATCTCTAATTTACCTTCGAATTCCGAATCAGAATCTTTGAAAAAATTATGAACATAAGAGAAAATAGAAATATAATAGATAATACAAATAACATTCTTATAATCCAACCAGTATAAAATTTATATTTTCAGTTAAGTGTTAAATTACTGCTCTGGGGCCTGGTTGTTGAGTTCATCCTATAATTATAATTAATTCTGAACCACCAATAAACAGTATTAGAGCTATAAAATAAATATAGCTTGAAAAAATACAAACTTTTTTTTTTAAATTGAGTCTCCAATTCAAAATTTTTTTGAATCCTAAAATCTTGACTATCTTTAAGCATTTGAGGGATTCGAGGGTCCCTCCCTAATTTAAACGCAAAACTGAATTAATGGACTAAAAACATATGAATGTAGATTTTTAAAAACTCACCATGTCTTGGTATCCATCTGAATTATATGCATACGTTAATTATGCTAATAGAATAAAGATGATGGTGTAATTTTATAGTAAATGTACCCACATTTGATTGGAGGGATACTAGGAAGCCATTTAGGAAAAACACCCTCGGTACACCCAACAAGGATTCAAACACCGATCTTCTCGTCAATCCAGACCAGCACGAGAATGACGGGTTAGATAATTCGATTAACGATGTGAGTTATATGAATGTAATTACGTTTTTTGGTAGGCTTCTAAAAATATACAACTTTTGGAAATCTTTTGAGGTGAGTCAAAATAACTACCAAAATTTGACTCAAATTTAATTGTTTTTAGTACTTTTACACCCATATAATTTAAACAGTTACATTACCAACTCAACTCTTTTAGAAATAACAAACATAAGTTCACCATCCAGTAAACCAATAAATGCAAAGAAAGTTACGCAAAAATTGAATCGTAAGGAAACAATACGATTAGAAATTCCAAACATAGGGCCGTACTCACTTTAGCCAAACTGGCAGTGAAAAGAACACACTCGTAAAGCTCTCCCATTCTCTGAAGGAACTCGTCAACGTACGGTCTCTTAAGCACATACACCTGGTGTACCGTCCCGTCAATCTCAACTGGCACAACAAAGTCCGCATTGTTGATAGGCTAAAAAACAACAAGAGATAACTTTTTTTTAATAAAGTGTTACAAAGATTGCTCAACAGTTTATTACATACCTTAAAGTTAAAAAAGGATTCTTGTCAGTGTCTATTAACATTAATGACACATCAGCCAGCCAAACACAAACATTTCACAATAATCAAATAGCCGAAGCTGTTATTAATTTTAGAGAGGAATTCACCTTCTAGATATCATATTTGATTCTTAATATTATCCGTAATAACTGTACGAGTGGCAGTAAGAAGCTAACTACCGAGTCGAAGATGGCTGCGTTATCTGATGGCTCGTGGATAAAGCTGACGATTTTCCGCACGTCCATCACAGATTCTGCCTTAAAAATATGAGTGAAGAATGATCCTGGGCACGAGACGATTCCTGGATAGCTCAGTGGTTAGAGCATTGGCGTACTAAGCCAAAGGTCCTGGGTTTGATTCCCATGTTCAGGTGTCAATTTTCAGAATTTCACAATAATTTAACAAAGATATTATTTTTAATTTTTTTTTCCCCACCCATTTATTTGACGTATTTAAAGTGCACTTTTTGAACCGACTGATTATATCAGCACACGAGCATTCTTATAACCGAAAGGGCCTGTCAATTTTGCCGGGAAAATGTATTTTTACATACCTTTCGGGGTTCTTTTACAATCCACAATCGACATGGGACAAACAGCTTTACTTCCCCTCTGAAGGAAGCTATGCTAAGGAATTTTAATGCGCAAGAAAAATGACCACATGGTCTAAGGGGATTGTTGATGACCTAGAGCAGAGATGGGCAACATATTTTTCAATGCTGCCAAACGTGAATGAGAAGTAATATTCGCCACACCAGGTAAAAATTGAGAGTTTGTTGCTCTATCGAACATTTAAAACAACAAACACGGTTTGAAACAAGTTTATTAAAAACATATATAGCCTTTGACAATCCAGTTACAGCTGCCTCAGAAGTAAATGCCGAAAATTGTTCAGATTAAAAATGTAGGACGATTTGATGCTATATATGACAATCCTGTTGTCTAACAAGTTGCAGAAACATATCTGAACTCAATGCACATATGGAATGCTTCCAATGATATGCAGGAAATATCAAGTTACAACCAGCACAAAACGCCATGAATATGTTTGTTTTACTGTGAGAGCTGTCCAACTCAAATTCGCCACACTTTATGGTCAATTCGCCCCTTGTGGCAATTGGCGAGAGGGTTAACCATCCCAAGCCTAGAGGTTCGGATGTGATAAGAGTGTAGTTTACCACATGTGAGTTATTACTAGGTATTTACCAATCTCACGTTAACGTTCGTGCCTTTCCTCCGGGCCGTTTTTTAAAGTTTGCTCCTCGGGTCAACGGGGTTCCTCGACTTTAGTACCTTTGTAGGGCTGGGTTTTAGTTATATACCTCAGTTAAAACATAATAATGTGAGGGATTAAATGCATAAGACATGTGAATCTAGCTGTCTTTTATTAAAGCCAGATATTAAAGAGATTTGCAAAAAGTGTACACAATACCGCTATTGCCACTATAAATACTATCTTGGATAAAGAAAATAATTATGTTGTATTTAAAAAGTAATGAATGTATTTATTTATCAACTTAATCATAGTTAAAAATTAAGTGGATCAATAAATTTATGATAAGAACATTTCTAGAAGTTTTAAATTTTTACCCAGTCAAGATTGATAGTAAAAAACCCACATTAACAAAACCTTTTTGGGGCTCCGCAATAACTTTTAGGAAATGTAAAAGGCTATAGTTTTTAGTATTTTCTTTTCAGCACCTGTTCAGGTTATACACACATGTACTAATTACGCTAATGAGTTGGGGATGAGTAAAGTTGAATTTAGAGAAATGTACCCATATTTTCATGGTGGGAGAGTGATATTTTTTTTTTAACTACACTCATTACACCTGATCGAGATTTGAAGCCTTGTCGCGCTGTCATTGGCAGTCTAGTCTAGCGCGTGAGTCATGCCTTAAGCCATACGGCCACCGGAGCAGGTAGTAGGCTTATTACAAAATCAAAACACTAATTCCACACAAACATGATAGATTAGATTTTTCTTCCCCTTGGTTTTTATTTTAATCTTAATCAATATTTATCTGTAAGCTTGTCTCGACCAAATCAGACTCACTGACCTTGAAAGAGCTGTGCACGAGCGTCTCGTCCAAGTCGATCACCATGCACTTTTTGTGCATGTCCTGGTGTCGAATGGGCGGGAGAAGGAAGTAAGGAGAACCGGGGCTGAGCTGTGGGGAGCACTGACCGTCCCCACCCACAGATGCCTTGGAGCTCTTAGAACTGGCGTGACGACTGAAACAGCACAGCAGAGTTCGCAGCAGTCCCCGGCGGGGTTTCTTGCCCGGCTGGCCCACATCTGAAACAAAAACACCATATAAGCGTTGAATATGCTATTTTATGAGTCATGAGTCTTCATTTTGCCTACGAATGGTGAATTCGAAACTTATTAAACATAAAAAACCTAAGATGTTTTCCTTCCCACCATTAATTCTTAAGTTGCGATAGGAAATATAAATAGTAAATAAATATAGGCAATAATATACATTAATTATGACATTCATACATTTAGTTTATTTGTTTTAGCGACGCATCTCATTTTGCGTTTGGGTTGTACACAGGAATGTGTGTGGAGGGAGAGTGGCCTACAATTTAGGGGAAACCACCCTCAGTATTTGGAACCAAGATTCAAACCCATATCTCCCTGAAATTGCTAGTCCAGTCTATTGTGAGAGTATCACCTTAGACCATTTTTCCACCGAAGCAGGTTTTACATTGAGCTAAACAGTAAATCTATCATGTGGTCCGGCACCTTAACTCAGTAGCGTGTCTGCCTACTGAGCTACGGGTCCCGGGTTCAATTCCCGGCATGGCCGAAAATTTATCATTGATGAAAATATAGGTGTACCCTTTCACATTGATAAATTAATGGCAAGGGACTGAATGTTGTGCCTATCCTAGTCTTAACTTAGACTATAAGGCATATAAGGCTACGACAGGCCTAGTAACCTGATAGTATAAAATATATGGCTTGAATAATAAACTGTCACAGGCTGGAAACAGTAATGGATGTAAGTAAGTAAATTTATCATGTGGGGTAAAGTTGTTAAGTTTCGTCCTAATATTATATTTGGCTAAATCATCGATTAGCATTTATAAAACAAATTCAGGTTTAACATTTGAAAAAATGATTCAATAAGATTGATATTTTCTCAAATCGTCAAATCTCGAATATCAATGAGTTCATGAGATTTGAGGATTTGACAATCTCATTTATGAAAAAAAAACAACCTCCAACACTTGGATCAACACATTACAAATATCCCGGTTAAAGGCACTGACTAATTAAAGGAAAATATCTTCACAGTATTTACTATGTGAATGGGGATTCAGGAATTTCAAAAGATCACAAAAAGTATCCTCAATTATCCTAATACCTTTCTATTGCGACCCTGTCAAAAACTAATTGTTTGTTTTATAAAGGCTATAAGCCCCTACCTAACTAATTACTACATGAGAAATATAAAGTTGAAATTTTACCCTTGATATTTTTTAAACCCCATACGGTCAGCAATATCAAAGCGCCTGCTGATCCATGGTCCCCTGGTTTAAGGCATCACTCGCCGTAAAAGACTGGACTGCCGATGACAGGTAAATAGATCGGAGTTTGATTCCTGGTCGGGTACACTGAGGGTGGTTTTTACTCAATGGTTTGTCATGTCCCCTCCATACAAATGAGGATACATTTCTTCTAAAGTCAATCTTCCTCATCCCTTATACATATGCGTTCAACTAGAACAGGTACTAAGACGCGGTGACAACAAAGAGTTCAAAATAGCCTACCTGGAGCGGAGAGTTCATTTTCGGCACGTGGTAATTGGACTGGAAAAAAAATAATCACAATACATAAATAAAAATGGCTAAGAAGGCACGAGTCTAATTTAAACCCTGATTTTTATAAGTCCACTTATGTCTAGCACCAACATTGATTGAAAGTCACTCATATTTGGCATTCTATAAATCTGTCTTGTCTGTTTTAAATTAACCATAAAGTGCAACCAAAAATTTAACAAAAGCTCCTGATAATACTTTCTTATGGCCACTGCAACTTTAAATTGCAGAGTTGATGTAATATGAATATATATACCCGTATCATACAAGCCCTATATATACTAATTAGTTTTTAGGCTCAAGCCAAATAAGTTATGTTAATATTAAAATGCTTTATGTAGGCTACAGTACTGCAATACATTAATCTTATGTCTACATTTAAAATGCTAAAAAAATAAAAATAAAGGGCCAACAAAATGTTACAAATAATAATAATTATTATTATTAGGTGTTCTGTCTTACGACAGGTCCATTCCTTTTTTCGGTGAACTTAGATTGCCCTGTCCTCTGTCTCCTTCAGCTCCCAGAATTTTCTTCTTTCCTTCAAGTCATCCAATATTTGAATCCTCCATCTTCCTAAGCTCCTCTTTCCTTCAACAATTCCTTCTATGACGTCGTACAGAAGACAGTTTCTCCTAAGGATGTGTCCGATCCAGTTTGCTTTGCGCCGAAGAATCACATCTAAAATGAATATCTTCTTACCCACTCTTCTTAGAACTTCTTCATTTATCACCCTGTCTGTCCATTCTGATCTTCTCAAATCTTCCCCAGCACCATGTTCCAAAACGCTTCAAGTATTTCTTTTCCATCTTCCTGAGAGTCCAAGTTTCAGCTCCATACAGCGTGATTGCCAACTGTGTCATTTCATCAGTTTCTTCCTCAGTTCCAAACTTAACTTGCTGGTCAGCAGTAACCTCTTCTTGTTGAAAGATTCCTTGACCTAATTTACTTGGTGCAGCAGGTATCCTTTGTCAACTGTTAAAGTCTGTCCAAATTAAAATTATGCACTCGAGAAAAAATGTCTCTGGACAAAAATCATGTAACTAAGGACCATTATAATAATAATTAATAGGACTATGTATTAAACAAAGTGCATTGAGTAAAAACAATTTGTAGTACCGGTAGGCAAATAAAATGATAGAATAGTATGAAAATAACAGCGTACACATTAAAGTAGAAACACTAACACATATTTACACATGCACTTCAATATTTCATTGCTATTATAGCATCTTCTACACCGGTAGCATCTTCCTCGGGAAATCATAGCAGTAAAACTATTATTATTATTATTCATATCACCGCGTCTTACTACCCGTTCGGGTTATACGCACTTACGCTAATGTGCAATGGTAGGGTGATTGTGAGATGAAATGGAGGACCTACAGTTTAACGTGGGATCCGAACCACGGTGGAGGCCTGGCATTCCACACATTCACAAGTTGTGATTAATACACGTCTTGTCAGAGGTGAAGGAAGGGTTTGGCAATCAGTGGACAACAGCAGTAAGACTAAACAGGAAGATGCTATAATAGCATTGAGATATTGAAGTGTCTGTGTAAATATATGTTTTTAAAACTATTTGTGCTCTTATTATTTTCATACTATTCTATCATTTGATTTATTAAAAATTAGTTTTACATAACCCTAATCTAAGCTCGATTGCGGGCTTACTCCATGGAGTTTTTAACCATAATATAAACATACCATGTTGTGAGTTGAAATGTCAATTTTTATAATATAGTGAAAGTTATTTAAGTCTTTATTTTATCTGTTACTAATAATTTGTTTTAGCCTGCTATTTTCAAAAATGGGCGGGGTACACAATTTACAAGTGTTTATAAAGATAAATTTGTAATACACACAACAAGAATACTTGGAGGCCTACTGGTTATAAGAATCTATCGATAATATTATTTTTATAGTATAATTGGATAGAGAAGGCGAGAGTGAGGTGGTTTGGACATGTGAAGAGGATGGAAGAAGGGAGGATTCCAAGGAGGATGCTTGAAATGGAGGTTGGCGGGCAGGGGGCCAAGAGGAACACCCAGGGACCGGTGGATAAAAGGAGTGGATTGGGCCTGCGTGGAGGAAGAAAGGTGGTGGGAGGATAGAAGTGAATTGAGCTAGACTTATGTTCGAGACAGAATCTGTCAGTCGCAGACAACTGAGCATGATGATGGTGATGATGATGATGATGGTGAATAGTTAGCTATATTAAAGATGTGGTACTAACCTAAGTCACAAGATTTCGATCGGCCATGTTGCCTGAAAACTGTCAGTCTGAAATTTCAGCTAACTGCCCTTCACATAAACCTAATCTCCACGCCTAGTTTAGATCATAAGACTCCAACCCTTCTAACAAAATCCTTTCAGCCTAAACAAAAAATTTAACTTACAGTATCCCCATGGCTTCTTTGGTGCTGACTGAAAGCTGACGGCTTTGAAAAGCTACCAGACCAAATTATGTAACCCTACGCCGAACTATATGATCTGCAAAAAACATGTGTTTAGCAGCTGTCACTTCTGACAGTCAAAATTTAGGTATATACCTAAATGTTGACTGTCAGAAGTCAGCTGTGAACTGTCAGTCAGCACCAAAGAAGCCATGGGGCTACTGTATTAATGAACGTTCCTGTAATAGGGTCGACGAAGTATTTTTGTGGTTAACAGTAGAGTGAACAGATGATGGTGATACATGCTTCACACTATTACACATATCCTTTAGGTACAACTGTGCCCCCGACCCATCCCCCAACAAATAAAACCTTACATATTACCTACATCTACTGACAGTAGCCCCATGGCTTCTTTGGTGCTGACTGACAGCTCACAGCTGACGGCTTTGAAAAGTTACCAGATCAAATTATGTATCCCTAAGCCGAACCATATGATCTGCAAAAACATGTGTTTAGCAGCTGTTCACTTCTGACAGTCAAAATTTAGGTATATACCTAAATGTTGACTGTCAGTCAGCACCAAAGAAGCCATGGGGCTACTGTAAATGGATTCCTTTTTAAAATAAACAATTACTTATTTAGAGTCACGGTTCTTACCAGGTTAACTAGACCTAGGCTTTCCACAAGCAGATGAATTAAATTTTGTGTTATTATCGGTTCATCCAAGCTGAGACCGGAAGTAAACAAACATTATCATATCACTACGCGAAGGATCTAGGCCCTACATGATTGGTGGAACACGCGTGCACTATTTTAAACGGGAGCAATCATGTATAGTCAGTACCATAGCAAAGTGGGTCACTAAGAGTTTTTGTATTTTTTTAAATACTTTTAAATTGGCTGTCTTATATTTGACAAAGCTCGGGCCAGACTCGGCAAACACCATAAATAGACGGGAAGCACTCCAACACTCGCAACCGTCACTTAACACTGCTGAGACGAACTGTCGACTGACTGTTGCTGACTTGACGTTAACATGTGGTCTCTCAACGCTAAGTCAGGAGTTTGTTTGTGTTCGAGTAGCGCTTGCAAAGCTTAAAGTACCATTTCTAAATCAGATGAAGGGAAAATTTTAGTTATAGTAGTTTTCTAATGTTATTTTAAAACAAGTTTAGTACAAAACAAAGGAAGGACTATTTAGTGAAAGGATACCATTGAAGTCTGTTCAGTAGCAAATCAGAGCATAGACTTCCACGTGGCTTTGTTTACATCAAGTCTCGGTTTAGCATGAATTAATAATAGTATAAATGTTATAATAAGTTAAACAATGAAAATCTCACATGATATTATTTTGATAACGTCAAATATATCATAGGTATTAACATACACAGTAACGTATGAGCCATATACCATGATAGCAAATTCAAAAGATATTTGTGTTCCTGTGTAATTGTGTTAAGTGTTACGGTAGCTTACTATGAAATTAATAACATTTATTAATTTAGACCTATTGTTATTATTCAATTCATAGTATTTTTTGTTGTATCTATAATTAGCTACATAACTAAAACATTGTGTAGGCTATTTATGTTTTAAGACAAATAAATATGAATTTTTAACAGTCACAAATTGTGTACCATACCTCCGCCAAAACTTGATACTGTAACTCTATATAAATACTCTCATCATGTAACATTGTATATACTTTACTCATTCATGCAGATTAAGGCAAGTAAATCTAATTAATTTATTCAGAGCATTCAAAAACAAGTATGCAAGTAGCCAGTAAGCACAATTCTAAATGACAAGAAACTGAATACTGGGATCAGGTGCTGAAAAATATGTAAATTTGTAGTATGAGCCATAACTTAAAATTTAGCAAGCCTGACAACTTAATGAAGCAATAATATTAAGATAATGTGTTCGGAATTTAAGGAATGTGGTCTGCTTACTGTAATACAGTAGCTGAACTTCATCGAACTTTGAAACCTTTAAAATCAGTTTGAATGAACCAAGGTAGTTTTGGAAAATACTTGTCAACATGTTATGTCATTTTACTATAGCCAGTAAAGTAGAAAAATAAAAAACAATCTATGTGTGTGCCTTATAATGCTGCAACCTATTATAGTACTACGTCGATTTTAATTATATTTATAGTTATTTTAACAGGTGCAACACCCATGATTAGACCTACTTACTTACCTTTTTCAGGGGAGAAGTTACTTAGTTGTTCGTCATCGCGCGAGACTTGTGTGATGATGGACGATGTTGCGTCCATTTAAACATTTGTTAGTTTTCTTGTAGTGGTCCTCAATTTTGAAAAAATGTATATAAAACACCATAAGAATCTTTGATATCCAAAATGGCAGACGCTATAGCTCCGTTGACTTGTTGTGGTGCCAGCCACTCTGTGAATCAACACAAAAATCTTTATACTTTTTAGAATGCCATTGAAGTATTTCATAAGTATTAGTTTTAATTAATTTTAGTATTTTGTCACTACATTAATTTATATAAATTTTATTATTAGTTGCAAATTAATAACTTTAAATTACTTCATGTTTGGTATTAATATATGACATACTAATTTGACAATGTTGTAATGCAAAAGGTGCGACACAACATGAAAAAAAAAGAACTCAAAATAATGTCCAAGGTCATTTCACCTTTCTCATTCATTTATCTATAATACTATTATGATAATTTGCTATCTCTGCGTGGTAAATTAAAGCAGCGTTTACAACTTTTCAAAGTCCACCGTATGTCTAATTAACTATAGTTTTATATCAACAATATAAGTTGTTCATAATGTCATGAATAAAGCTATCACTCTTAAATTTTGTGAAGCAATCATTTTAGATATTTTGTTTGAATGTTAGTCCATTCTAAAAAAATAATATTTTTTAATGTAATAATTTCACATAATGGCTGTTTTTAACCAGCTAACACCTCATCCACGTTTATTAAATCACCATGTAAGTTGTATATTTGACCAATATAATGTAGTAACCTAATATACTACAATCCAAAAATCAGAAGCCATTGCTAATCATTCGTTTTGGATTAATTTATCGAAAAATTTAGGCCAGTTGAATTATTTGTCAAAGACTTTTTTTTTTTTTGAGAAACCAGTTATTTTATTTTCAATAGATCCAGTGAAGCACCCCAAATTCTGCATCTGCCCCCTCCTCCCCCTTTCAACCCAAACCGCCTAGCTAAACCCACAATCAAACAATTTCAATAACCTCGAAAATGGCATGAATTAATTCTTAAATATTACTCTGGAGATGTTTCTGAATATGAGCTTATAGGCTAAATTTGAACACTCTAGTTTTAGGGTCCTGACACAGGGGTCATCATGGCTGCGCCACTTCTAATGGAAGTGCAAATACTTTTGATACAGCACCAACCATTCTCAAAATGAAGTTGGACATGGCCACTCACAAAATCACGTCTTCTTGCCGCTATTCTGACAGCGCCTATGACAGCGTGGCTACCACCAAGTGTGAAAAGGTCGAAACTATGCAATGCAAACATCTGGTGTCGTGGTCATAATGGCCCTGTGTGTAAGGACCCTTACAAAATCATGTTCAAAAGGTCTACCCTTACACACAATTAAAGTGACCCTTAAACTTACAATTGGAAAAATAATACAGACATTGGTTTCAATATATAATTTATGACCCGCTGTATATTTGTGGGTGCGCCCTTAGTAAAAATTGTGTAAGCATAAGCTTGAGGATTTAATAGATGTCAACGCACTTTTATTGTTCAGAGCTATTATTTAAGGGCAACCTTGGGAAAGGGCTGAGGAGGGGGAAAAGGGATTTATAACGATTTTATTTACTGATTTTTCAAAGCTGTCTCATTTAATTCAGGGAACTTTGTAAAGATAAACAAATGAACGGAAGGAATTTCTACCTACATTCAGTTTACCCTGAATTGTAGCAAACATAACGCTGTTAGGTTATGCAGCTTATTACATGGAGCCATACAGTAATAAGACTACAGTAGTACCTTTCAGGATAAACACAGTTTAAATATTACGTTAGTGAAAAATTACAAAATATACTAATCATTTCAACTATTTTGTATGAATGAGGAGCCCCCAAAATTATATTGCTTCAACCCCCCCATCCCCCTACATCCGGCATACTTTGGACAACCCTGTTTTAAACATTTGTCAAAAAAGTTTCCAAGCTGTCACAGCATGGTCAAGAAGTTGAGTTGCCACACCATAGAAACTTTTGTTTTTTATACATAATTATAAAGTTATGACTTCCACAACACAACGAGAAGGGTGGGTGATTTAGGTCCGAAAGTGGGAAATCTCCTGCTTTTTTTGGAAATATAAAAGCCCAACCACGATTTTAGTAGACTCCTTTTGTCTATCGTGAACAAGATTTCAACCCGCTTCGATGGCCACATGGTCTAAGGTGTCACTCTCCCAATAGCTTAGGCTGCTCATGACGGGAAGATCAAGGTTCGATCCCAATATGGTATAGTGAGGTTTGATTTTTACGAAATGTTTTTCCACTCTACCTCCACGCGAATGTGGGTACACTCGGTTTAAATCCAACCTTCCTCATCCCAAACACATTAGAGTAGTCAGTAAGATATAGGAGTATAACTCGAACAGATAGTAAGACGTGGTGCTAAAAAAATAAAGAGATTTCAATCAAGTTCAGGAAACATAATTGTCAGATTTTGTGTACACTTTCTTTACACCAGAAAGAAGCAGTCTTCTCTTAACGGATTACACTATGGCACTATCTTGTAAGCCACACCATAGTGAAACCAAACTAGGCAGGATTGCTACCTCCCAGGGGAAATGAAGGGGACATGCATGCTTTAAATCCACCACAGCTTTGTGTAAAATAACTTATTCAAAAAGCTTCAAATTTTTGAAATGTTTCATTAAGGCGATTGGCCCTTTTCATTTGGCGTGGAAATGCAGAGACATGGGAACAAACTGTTATCGTCAATAATTTTTATTGTGTTGCAATTTTCTTTTTGGAAATGGGTTTGTTCAAGAATAGAAGTATGTTGATTAAGTTATACTTTTTATATACACACCTCCTCTATAATTTTAACAGTGATCAAATATCAAAATTATTGACATTTTTCAATAAAAAACTGCTGGCTTCATAACAAAAAATAAGAAAATGTAACACCTAATAAACATTGATATATTATCTTAGAAGAGGTGTTGAAAATATTACTATAAACATTTCACTCTTTCTCGAGAAAACTGATATTTCCAAACACTTGATTTTTCCGCAAGACCTGTCCGGTAGCTAGCACCATCTACAGTTTCTGTGATCCATTTTTTCTTGTTGGCGCGGAAGGATACTTTGGTCGTTTGTGAAGCCCCACCACGCCTTTCACCCTACCGCCCACCATTCAACAAAATAGGTTTTAGACTTGCACTCAACAGGGCCAAGGGCCTTAAAAGATTTTACTTATGGAGTAGCCATTATTCAATTGATCTAAATGTCAAACTCATAATTCTGCCCAACTTAATTGTAGCAAGTTTGTTGTTGCATATTCCATTAACGACAATTTAAGAGGTAAGATGATGAAGTTGAGAAGAGGCACCAACATTTGCATGGCTAATAGTAAAAACACTAATAGTAAATCTCATTAGGATCCATTCGAGTAAGACTGTAGTTACCAACCTTTTTTCAGCTGGTGTATCCTCAAATCTCCACGCCTCCGACCCCTCCCTATTTTTTTGGGATAGTTATAAAGAAGACCTTTAAAAAGTTTTCTTTTCTATCCACTTCTTTATTTTATACAAAAATCAATGTCAAACTGGTAGCATAGTGGTATTAAAAAAATGACAAAATTAATGTGATTGTTGGTAGAGCTTTATTTTTATCATTGCTTGAATATTGGGTCTGATATTTGCAAAGAACACACCACAAATCTCTTTCCACTTTAAGTCGACAACACTGTTTAGTTTTTATAAGAGTACAGAGTTGAAAATTCGGTAGTGTTTCACATGGCTGCAAAGGTGACTGATGGGGAGGGGGAGAAGAGGGTGATTCTGAGGCTTGAAAGTTTGAAAATTAACACGTGCGTCTTACATTTGTTTGGTCAACTTGTATATGAATTACAGCTGGTTGGATCTTGTTGCCAATACAACAAGAAAAAAATCATCTTATTTTGTAAACGAGATTGAAATAAAAAATTACTTCAATTCTTTGATGATTTTTTTTAACATTTCCAAATTGTTCCATGCCTTCACCCCCAGATTGGGAACCACTATCTTGGAGGTAGTCTTATGATGATGAAACCAAAATGGATTTGATAATTTAAATACTTTAATTCTTTTACATATTTTTAGTGGAACTAAGTAACAGACAAAGTAAACACCAGACACCCAACCTTACATGATTTTCACTGCGCTCCATGAGCCAAGTCGAGTCCCAGACCACTGGGGAGTGCTGGTTGCAGTTCTCAGTGATAACAGCACTTCCAAATGAAACAACCTTTCAAATTGTTCGCTCAAGAGGAGTGACACTCCAAACACAATAGTTCAAGTACCAGCAATCCTCACACCCCCTTTAAACGAACAAACCTTTTCAGACATTTAACTATTAAATTGTATCTAAACATTGTTTACGACTAGACAATTCGCAAGCATTCTCTTGAACAAAAGAAGATCATTGTATTCCACGTTTTCTTTGCAGTCTGAGTAGACTTGTTGGGGGTGGGAGCGTTACCTGAACCTAGCTTTATGAAAGCTGAATCATTGAAACTAGAAGGCAATTTTTGTCTGTTGTCTAGCAAATACTGTTTTTAAAAATCCCTGTTTGATAGCAATGTTGTCACTTGGGACTGTACTCAGCGATCCCTGTGTCGAAGGACTCAAGCTCTCCCAATGAAAGCAGCCATTTTAACCTGGGGGGTGTGGATCTGGTGTATATCTTGTTTGTGGACTAGGTTTTTTATTTAGTCTATCAATTATTCTTTATTTTAATCAGAACTGCAAGTAACCCAATTAGATAAAAGCCTTAGTTGTTACAGAATGTTAATAAATAATCCATTATTTGTGGAATCATACCAGTTCAAAACCAGGCTTCAGCTCATACTTCTTCAAAAATAGCTAATAGCACCAAGAAACATAATCAAATTTACCATACTATTTTTGAAAAACTTTATTTTACATTATTAACAAGTTTACAAACAATTCATTACAAGTCAATTAGCCTAAATTAAATGTATAAGTTAACAAATTACATTTTTTATTAATGCACCAAGTAATCACAGTAGACGCAGCAAAGCAGAAATGGTAAAATGCCGAGTATATAATTAGACTTAAGATCACAATTATGCACAGCGCTGACCAAAAAAATATTCCCAACTAAAAGATAGTAAGTTTTTAAAATGAAAAAATGGCAAAAAATTGTACATTTAAAAAAAAATTCAATAACAAAAACTTAGTTAAATGATATTTTTGAAGGTTGTAATTTTAAACATAAGTAAAATGGGGTTGCAATCAGTTGGGAAATGAGTGAATATGAGTAATACCAACCTAGTACCTAGTATGACCATTCAAGAAGATTAAAAAAACTTTGCTCATAATATTGTATCAAATCGGTCGTTAGATGGCCTCTTAATGCAACTTGCCAAGATTAAATGCTATCACTAGTTAGAAATGAAAATGCTGACATATACGGTAACTACGCTACTACACTAAGCTTCAGCATTAGTATTATCAACCTCTTTAGTCTTCCAAAATAAAGTTTTATTTTCCCCATGAAACGTAGCCAATTTATTCAGTTCTTAGTCAAAGAGACAATCAATCATTTATTTACTTTGCCCTGAAGTCGATAGAAACTTGAAATTGTGAAAGAGCAGCCCTGTGCCTTGTAGAGGGCTGGAATCATAACCAAATATTATTAATTAAGCCCGAGTTATAGCCAATATGTGACCAATAAGAGCTTGAGATTCCTCAATTATTACAGACTCTTAAGGTGGGATGGAAGGAAATGCTGGAAAAAGACAGTGTTTTTGCAGTTTTTTATAGCAAAACATTTTTTTGGATAAAATAAATAAAATATTGCTCCAGTACAAACAAATAATTTAATTTTCTTCCCATGGTGATATCAAAATTTCTTGAAAATCTTTCGAGGGTGTTTTGGGAATTTAATGACATCTTTTTCTCTTCATTTAAAAAGATTGTCATCTAATGCCGCTATGCTCATGATGGATATTCAACAATTGTTGATATCACCACGTGAAGAAAAAATAAACTCTATGTTTGTACTGGAGCAATATTACCAAAAAAAAGTTTTGCCATAAAAACTGAAAAAAAACAATGGCCTTTTCTCGCGTCCCCTTCCATTATACCTTAATAATTCATAGTTTACCAAATATGGATTCGAACACGAGTCCCCTGGGTACCTTGGACAATTATTATAGGGCACAGCCGTGACACGCCACCCCCTCCCTTTTCCGGCAATAATCCGCTCAAATGGGACACACACACAATACCATAATTTAGAAACAACTAATGATTTTATTCAGAGAATTGGAACATCCACATTTGAAGCAGTGATGAAGGTAACATTTTAATATGACTTAAATAATTAATTCAGTTATCGTATTATTTATGTCATTCATTTGGAACGAAATAATTTTTACTTTATCATTTAGAGTGAAAACGGGTTTGTTTCGTCCCCTCCAAGGACATCAGAAAGGAAGAAACGGTTGTTAATACTATATACATGTATCCTTCTGGTTTCTCAAGGTAAGGACAACTGTACAGACTAAATAATAATAATAATTTGCTTTTTATTTAAGACTAGTTTATGAATCCAAATCTACATTATAGCTTAGAATCCCAATTTTGGAAAAAATTATGAACATAGAAGGAATAGAAATATTAATAAAAAAATTTTTTTGTTATAATGTATTCGTTATTGCATTGATACAGTCGAGTGTTAATGGTCGGGGATTTGGTTGTTAAGTTTTTCTAATTATGGCGAGCCTGAACCACCAAGCAATATTGGAGCTCTAAAACAGATTCCAAATCAAAAATGGTTTTCACCAATCAAATTCTACTTGCTTTACAAAAACGATAAAAATTATTTATAAAAGTTCAAAGCTTTAAGCATTTTATATCTTTAAAGCTAATGTTATTTTTTCTGGAGTTTAATAAGAAGACAATGTATAAACACTGTACAATAATGTAAAGTAAGTGATAGTGAAGGAAGATAACTTGAAAGGAGAGTTAAGTTAGGTCTAGGTCTAAACAAACACATTTTCCACTGCTTCAAACTTCCACAGTACGTTTTGATATATCTCTTCACATGAAAAAAGAAATATTTCCAAAAATTCAAAACAGCGTGTAGCTATGGAAGTGTGAAGAAGTGTGGAGTGTAAAAGTTAAGGAGAAAGAAGAGAAGAAATGGAGATAGAAGTGGGTTTGTTCCTATCTAGACCTGACCTAACCTAACCTAACCTAACCTAACTATTGTTTCAGGTTGTCTTCCTTCACAATCACTTATGTTACATTCCTGTACCGTGTTTTTACACTGTACAGTAATGCACATAAATTTCCGAGCCATTAGCCATTGAATTATTTGTTTAGAGTTTTTGATATAGTAAAAAAGTATTTAAAAAAATATTCAAAAAAGAGCAAGAGAGATGGGTGGAGCAGATAATAGCAGGTGTGTGAGCGAGAGGAAATAATTAACACAACTAAGGGATGAAGAATGGTTGAAAGTTTGACATAAACTCTTTAAACTACTAAACCAAATAATACAGTACATACACAACAGATTGAATTTGTTTGGAATAGAAAAGTCTAAAAATAGTTCAAATAATATAACAAGATTTTCCTCTCTCTTGATATATGTGCTTCTTTTCTTGTGAACCTGAAAAAGTTTTTAAAAAAAAACCTATTTCTAGGTGAAATTATTCTATGATCAGTTCAGAAATATGTGCACAGTCAGTCTTATTTCGTCACCCAAATTCTCAACGTTCAGCATAAACTGTTCAGCAGCACGGAAGCCATTGGTAAAAACTTTTCCAAGGAACAGATTTTTACAATCACAAAATACACCGCATAACCTTAGTGATAGCATCTTAAAATGGGTATAAAAAAAATAGTGATTTTATTAAATGTAATCGTTCTTCAATGTATAAGTAATAATCCCAACATAGAAAACATAGTTTTGTCTAAGAAGCAATGTAGATTTTAAAACACATATAAAGCTAAGCTTTGCTATTCCTGTACAATTAAATATTGAACAAGCGTTAAGTTTTTCTACATAAAAAAGGTTTGAAAATTTTTTTTATAGTACAGTTTAAGTGATGAAAAGTGGTAGGGGTATGCCAAGCCCACTTTTTTAATTTGAAACAAATTTGAATGAAATATTCTCGAAGGTGAATAGAAGTTTGAATATTTTTTGTTGGTTGTTTTAGGCTTGAAAAAAATATTATAGTGTGGTTAGTTATGTAACTTATATGTACTAAAATTAATTGTAAAATGTTTTATTGCAAAAGTGTTTGTCAAATTTCATTCTAATCTGAAAAATAAAGCTATTCATCACAACTTAAAATTCAATTACTTCAGATCTTTTTCCATATGATTATTAATTTGTAATGTACATAACAGCTGAGAATAACAATAATTGAAAATAAATAAGAATATCTTGACTGTCAATAATTTTATTGGCAAAGATTCGTAATTGTCGAAGCCAAATTTTTTCTCAAAGCAAAATCAAAGTTGATATTGTTTCAAAGCTAAGTCGAAGTTTTGAAGTGTTGCACACGCCTAAACAGTGGTAAATCTGTCAATAAAATCATATTTTTGGTCAATTTTATGTGAAGAAAACTTCTGTACTTAATAAGACAATCATTGTGACATAAATATACCCCTCAAACATTTCTTTTGAGCTTACAAAATAACTACGAGTATAAAACTTTATAATAGAGCAGGGCAAAACTTTCTCTTTGGATTGTCTCAAAATTTGTGTTAGTAAACTTTTCTATCTCTGGATTAAAATTTTGTGCAATTTTTACAAGCTGGTAGGCCTATCCAGGTATATTTATTAATAAACAGATTTAATATAGAATAAAGTTTCTATAAGACATTAAAAGGTAATTTTAGGAGAAAATAAAAAGGTGAATTCACACATACGCTGAAATTTGAAACGTAGTGGTGCAGCTGTTCACGCACTCGCGGAAAGTTGGGAATCTCTGTTTACCCATGATGCAGTGAAACGTCAAACATAAAAATGAAAATATTACAATCAGTGAAAGTTACTGTATTTAAAATAAAATTAGATGTTTAACTTTCTGTCAGGGTTTGAATTTGTCATCGATAAAACTCATGGCTTCCAATAAACAGTCTTTTTCATCATCACTTTTGAGATACGCCATTTTGAGAATGTGCTGTATTTATAAAAAAACGCATATTTGAAAGTTTGTGCATGCGCTGATCGGGTTTTCTTGGCCGGTTTTCTGTAGAAGCGCTGGAAAAGTTCAAATTATCCCTAATCGAGCAGTGCAAGATACGCTAGCCACACAGACTTCTTGTGATTGGATTAGAGCAGTCACGTGACCAAATATCACTACTGCTCTCATTTTACAGCGAACGTGTGAATCCACAGTATTCAGATTATTTTTTACAGCTCAAGTGTGAAATCAACCATTTTCAAGTAACTTCACTAAAGTTTAAACATTTAAAGGAGGACAAGAAGGCTAGGCCAACACAGCAGAAAACTGTAGGCCTCAAAGTTCACAATTAAAAACAAAACATATAATTATGTCATTTTCGGGGTACATCAGTCCACCTTTCCTGTACCTTCTTTCAAATATAATACAATTACCTCATAAAGCGAAAAGAGGTTTTCCTTATAGATATATTATTATATATTCACATCCAATGTCCTTTGTCCTGTGTTTGTCCTTTATGTTATACCTTTTAAATGTTCCTATCTATGTATCCTATCAATCTTTACAATTTTATATTTTCTCGCCCTCCACCCACCCTCTTTTAGGAAGTTGTGTTGCAGGTTTCATACTCCTCTCTGATGAGTTCCGATAGAATGAAACCTAGGTCAGGGGATTGGGCGGTAACGATCAATTTTCTTCAAGAGGCAGTCATCACCGCTTTGTCCAATGGCAGCAATGTAAAGTGTGAACTGTGTTCTTCTTTTCATTGTAAAAGCCATATTGTATTTGTCCCTTTTATATGTTTCTATCCACCTTTACTATAATTTAGTCATCATCTGTTACTGGCCATTTTAATAAACATGTATTGTGTATTAGAAATGGGTCAAATCTGAATCTTAAACTTCCTTTCGAATCTCGAAACCTTAAAAATGTACAATTTCAGTTAAAGTAAAAATATTTTAAATTTAATTTAAAAAATGTTGTTTAAAACTTAATGCCAATGACAAATGTTATTTTTTTATTATGTCTAGTATTTAAAAAACAATAAAGAAAACACCTTTTTTAGTAAATTAAATATATTAATACATTTGTCCTTTTTTGTTATTTTTTTTTCTCCCAAATATAAAAAAAATTATAATATAATCCCTTTTTACCAATTGCTTGGAAATGTTATATAAAGTCGATGTATTCTTATTGAATTCGAATGTTTCAATGAGACTTTTACCAACCAAGAATCTCTCAAATACTATAGGATTCAAGGAATAGAGAATTTGAGCGTCCCAGCTCTACAATGTATGATTTAGCATAACAATTATATGTTTAGTAGGAATACTTTACAATCAGTTTACTAATTATGTTCAACTGGTAACAATTTATGTGTGTTTGTTATGATTTAATGTGACACCTGTTTTGACTAATAGCTAACTTAACAAAAAATTGTAAGGTATTTGTTCATAAGTTAACTTTATTTATATGTTATGTTCCCAGGGCTGATATGCATTTTTTTTTTAAGTTTTAAAAGTCTTTGACTTTTTCAGAAATTATAAAATAAAATATAAGGGTCTGCAAAGTACACTTTTTTGATTCGAAGCCTAATCAAATTAAATATTCCTAAAGCTCAATCGAAGTTTAAATATTATTTTTTTATTGTTTAATGTTAATTTAACTTTTCAGCTTGAGACAAAATGAATGATATTTAATACCAGTATTTAAGGTTATAGTCAGTGGTTAGAGCATTACTGTACTAAACCAAAGGTCCCGGGTTTGATTACCATGTTCAGGTGTAATTTTTCAATCCAAAGAATATACATTTTTTTGTTCAACATAAAACATTTCTTTTAATCATTTGAAATTTGATTCGGCTCCAGGAATATTTCATATAATTCAATTTGACTTTGAATTTAAAAAGGTTGATTTCGCAAACCCATAAATATTATAATATACATTAACAGTATTGAGTGATAACAGTTGAAACTGAATTTCTGTATTATCCATAAACATTTTACTATAAAATTTTTTTTATAGTTTTCGATGTCAAATATTTTCTGTTTCGTTGAAATAGTATATTATTCAAAGTGAAGTAAGAATTTTCAAAACTTCAACACTCTTTTATTGCAGCTCCATTGGATTAGTTTTTAATTTTTTTTATCCATAAAAGATTTTTGTTAATTTTTTAAAGTCCTCTTTTATCACTCCAAATAAGCCTGTGAGAATCTGAGATTCTCAAATATGAATTGAATCCTAATCTTTGCTTACTAATGTGAATCAAATCTGAAGGGAGTATTTTATAATTAAATGTTATCAAATCCAAATCAAATAATAGCAGGGGTGTGCGAAGCTTCGACTTCTCTTTAAATATTCATTCGCTCCGACTTTGATTCGAAAGTAAAACTCTGGATTTGAAAGTTATAAAGCATCGCAAAAAATATTATTTAAAGTTAAAACTAGAGGTGTATTGATGCCTACACCGATGAATCGTTATCAGGCGATTATTAGTGCAACGACAATTAATCTTAATCGGTGATTATTATGTCGATTAATCTTTTTTTTTTAAGTAAAATTTAAAGAAAAATTTTCTAGGCGGGAGTTTAGTGATCAAAATCGCAACAAAACACACTTATATAGATACTGCATCAGGTTTGCAGGCTATGCAAATATTACATAACCAGATAAAGAAATATAAGTTCATACCGTTGATAAAACTAACAATCTAGTTTCAACTTTCGCTGGTTATGCATAAGATTTATTAATTACATTAATTGTTATTATTCTCTTAAGCATATTTCCCAATTGTTATTAATAAATAATCAATAATTGGGATTAATTGGTGTAAATAATCATAGCATTAATAATTAATTTAAACAATCAGTAATCGGTATCGGTAATCAGTTTTAATGAATTGGTACACCTCTAGTTAAAACACCTTTTCCGTTTATTTTTCCTTATTTTGTGCTATTATTTCAACCACAAATTAGTGTTTACAAAAAAATTTTTTTAATAATTAAATTAATTTTGTGATGGTGATATAATTTATATTTACTACCTAAATTTACAGTTATGCAAAGTACAGTGTTTTTTATCGAACATTAAATTTTTTTTTAAATACTAAACCTTCAATTTGGCTTTAGGAATATCTCATATTATTCGATAAGACTTCGCTTTGTATTAAAATGATGGACTTCGCATACCCCTAAATATTAGGCTAACTTATATAAAATTTTGATTGAGTCCAAATAAGTTCAATTTAAGTCAATAAACTGTATCTAAATAGTAATTACTAGATTTGAAATATTACAATATTCACACATTTATATGGTCAAGTAAAAGAGTTGATCTATGCTAACTTCAAATGTTTACTTTTGAATTAAATTCTGTAAAATCAAATTCTGGTAACTATTTGCATTTGAAATTTCAAATCTGATATGAATCTTGCCGATACAAAGATTCGGAATTTTGGAGCTTTACGCAGGCTTGGTCCTAAATATTAAGTCATGTGAAATTAACCACTCAAATATGGGGAGAGTTTATTTTAGTAATAAATCACGGCTATAGGAGATTCCATGGTGACCTTAATTCCTCCATAGAATGAGGCATTCGATGAATCAGCCACTATACTTCATGACACATATGTACAAGTCAAAGTGCAACTAAATTATAATTGAAATTTTTAAACAAAAAAAGCAAAAACTTGAGTTTTTCAAAAATTCTACAAAATGTCATTAAAAACCCCCTCTCCCCAAAGGTTTGTTTCCGTGCCTGTGTTCAAAACTGTGCACTATGGCATTACTTTACGCACACAAAAGTATCAGTAAGATATGTCCTCTGCTTCCATACGTGAGAGTATAAAATTGTTATGATCCAAAGTTTTTTTTTTTAACTTTGACTACACGAAGACCTATTTGTTTTTCATGATTGCACTGCGTCGCGTCACACGACCACAAAAGAATCCGGCGATTAAAATAACCCCGACGAGTGAGAGTGCCACGATCGAGAAGTACACTCTAGCAGGAGAACGACTTATGTGACCGTACAGCTCTTCGACAGTTTGAGGTTCAACCACAATCTGTAAAATGGAAAACGGGGATAAAATAAGTAGTAACATAAACCAAGAGATGGGTGGAGAAGAATGGAAGCAAATAATTGAGGATTAGTAGTGAAAGTACAGAGGAAGATGGAGGCATTTTACTAAAATGATCTGGCCTCAGGCTGGAATAAGTTCCAGACGACAACGACGAGGAGGATGATGATGATTATGATGATGAAAAGGGAATGAACACAATTTGTATTTTACAAAGAAAAGAAGACAAGATATAATATATTTTAAATACTCTTTCTTTCTGACTAGAGAGAGTCATGGAAAATAATTACTTACCAAAGCAGCGTTTTTGAACATGTCTATTCGTTTAGTGAGCATGGTTTGGCATTTTGGTTGTAGAGTTTTTGTAGAGTCTTGCAGCACATTTTGCAAACACTGGATATCTGTGGAAACAATCAAAATTACTTTCTAACCCGTAATATTATACATTTATATTTTGGAGACGGAATCAGTGTGTTTTTTATCGACTCTAACCAGACTCCGCACAAAATTTCTTATGACTCAAGACTCCACAACCCTGATCGCAACTTTAAATTTGAGTAATCGGAACTCAAAATTTTAGTAATTGGAACTAAAAATTTGTATAATTAGTGTAGTTCCTAAATTAAGTGTACTCACGGCGGCCCGCCCCCTGGGGAATGTCACTGCAGAACTTGGAGACGTCCACCCCACAAGCCTGGTGAAGCAAAGGGTCCACGTGAATGTCCGCCTTGGCCTCCTCGATGACGTTGGCCACCTCCAAACGGCAGCCAGGGTCGATTATCCGTCCGGTTAGGAAAGCGTTCTTGAGGCACTCCTCCACCGCGCCAGCGCTGTCTTCCTCTTCCTCGTCAGCCTTGCACATCACCTTGATCTGCACACAAGGGTAATATCGTAAGCACCTGGAGCTGTAGCAACATTTCATTTTGTCCTGTACAGGTTATTCCAAAAGCACCGTAACCCCTTGAGAAAATAATGGAAATAACAAAATTGAGGAGGCAATACAGTAATACCCTGGTAATCAGAACTAATTGGGTCCAAGGCCTGTTCGGAATAGCAAAATGTCCTGATGATAGATGTTTTTGCTTGTTTTGAACGTACATTGTCACTGTAGAGCAAAAAAAAGGAATGGGGAAGGGGAATTGTGGACGAGGTGGGACATGCACATGTATATACTAATTATTCTTTTAAGACTTCATCCATGGAGAATCACGCACTTTTCAGAAATAATGTAGAAGGATTGGACCATTAAAACTTATTTTTTATTTCAAAATTTAACTCCGTAGTATTTACCAAACAAACCAGAGAGGTTAGCTCCCAATACCCAATAGGAAGCTAGCTTTCAAGACACCTGTCGCAGGGACGCTTTCGATTTGTTGGTTTTGACACTGGTCACGAGAGGTCTAAGGGGCAAAGGGTATGTCATATATAAACTGTTTGTGCGTATGAATACACAGAGTGCCGGCGACATAAACCTAGAGAACGTGTAATATCATGACAGTACATAATTTGTATTTCAAGTAAAATTGTTATAATTTTACATAATATCTTTGTACCAAAGATAAAATCACTTCAATAAATTGTGTGCAACATTAACAGTTGTATTTATTATAGTAAAATATCATAATAATTGGTGCTCAATCACGGGGCAATAATAACCAATAATCAAACAATCAATTCAAGAAAGTCGTAATAATTGGCGCTCGAGCACGGGGCTATAATCACCAATTATATGTTCAAATAAACCGTAACACTTCAATTGGCGCCCAACGCGCATGCATATCATTATAATTGCTGCCCGACGCGCAACCGTACCACTATAATACGTCTGATTTGTGCTCGTCAACAGTGAAAGAGTAATCATTTGCCCAGGCTTGATGAGGCACTTTTTTTTGGTGGTAAGCCCAAGTGTAAAGTGGTCAGGGTTGTAGGCTTCTAGCTCTTGACCATTTCATCTATAATATATTTGTCTTCAATTGTTTATTTTTTTAATTTAATAATATTCTTGAAACACATAAATTCATTGGTCATACAATAGGCTAGCAAGTGCCCAGCAGTTATAATATTCAAGAACATTTATAAACAGTTTATGTATTATTTTACAAAATTCCCCCCCTTAAGTTTATTAGAAATTATGGTTTCACTATCAAGATATTGAGAATACCCTTCTTATGCTATATTATTGTTATCCAATCAATTAGGCCTATTGTAATATGAATAGCCTTCAGCATCTAAAATGTGTTAGTCTATTCTAGACCTAATTTAATCTATATTTTGTCATTACTAAATTACTCAGCTAAAATGTTTTACCATAAGAAAATGTGGATTTTTATGCTAATTGTAAGTAGCCCAAACAATAATAAAAGTTGTAACTTGTAAGCAACATATATTCTAAATTTCAACTCTTTAACTTCATTTTTAGGAACTTCTCTTTTAAATCTAGTAGTTTTTATTCTTAGAAAGTCATTGTTTGATTTTAGCATCATCGAAATTTATTACTAATACTTCTAATTTTCACTTGAAAGCATCGTGCTTGTTTTGTTTTTATTTCTACCCTGAAACTGGGCCTATTTCGTGATGCACATGTGGCTTCTCAGTGAACAGGGGAGGGTTGGTGCGAACCCACCGGCCAATCAGCATGTAGCTTTAATCATCTGGTATTTTGCTATAATGGAGGGGGAGGCGTTAGACGCACACACTCCACGAATAGCACACAGAAGATTAGGTCGTGCTGCACATTTTGTTTACAATTATAAGCTATTTGGGGTGAAGGAGATAGTTGGAAGGAAAGAGGGTCCACCATGGGTAGTTCACACACGTGGATAATTCAATGTAGAGGAGAATTAGAATCAAGACAACGTAGTAAAGTCTAGCGTAACTTTCTTTTATAGTATTAAAATATAAATTGTGAGTCATGAGAATGCCATAACATCTGTAACGTAGTAAACTACATCTGAATACAACAGCTAAATTAATCTCAACAACCTATAAGCTTGTTATTCCCCTAAGTCTCCCCCCCCAACCCCCCTCCACCAGTAGTTAACACCCCCGACGAGTTCATCGCAATGCTCTATCGCAACCCTCCTGACTGCCGTGGACCAACCCAATTGAAGCAAGGCGGAGATGAAGAATGGAGAAACAGACTGGTCAGACAAGAAAGAGAGAAAGGAATGCCAATAACTGGCCCCATGGCCTGTTCGGATTATCCAGGATTTTGGACTATCGGGGTTCGGATTACTGAGGTTTTACTGTAATTAGTTAATTTATTTAACTAGGTGTATATAAACTCCATTTACCTTGCAAACTTGCATTCTTACCTTGACGAATTAGGCTATGGGCGTACCTTATAAGCTGCATCATAGTAAAACTATGCAAGTTAAGTTTGCAACCTTTCAAGGTAAATGAAGGTTGCATGTAAAGGAACCTAGTTATTCCAGAATTTGAGCCCACAATCATCGGATCCTGAGGTGACCACTTTACCCACTGAGGTCGACTAGATGGTATGTACATGTAATACGAATCGAAAAGAATCGCAAGGAGAAAGAGGAAGATGGAGTATGTAGGATAAAGACTACAAGGGAAACCAAGAACAAGATAGGAGGAGCAGATAACAGCAAGTGTGTTAGTGATAAGAGAAGAATGGATGTGAGTAAAGGAGGAAGAATAATGGAGAGGACGATGGAGGCGTTTTACTAAACTGACCCGGCCACAGGCTGGAAAAAGTTTATGATGATGATTTCACGTTTTGGTCATTCTTAATATATATATAATATATTTAAAAGTGAGGTTAGGATAGTACGAAAGTGCTATAACAAGTAAGTTTTGTGAGCTACAAACGGTATTATCTTCAGACAGCTGTACTTACTTCTTTCTTACACATTGCCATGAGTAGAGGATTAAGCTGATAGTTTAGGGCAGCTTCCCGAAGGATTGTTGCCATCTGTTGCTCGCACTCCAACCTTAGTTTGCGCTCTCGAAATTTTATCTGGAATTACAATAAACTAGATTATATCCAGCCATTTAATGGAAATGAGTGAAAATCATACATTTAGTGGTATGCTGGAAATATGTTTTACCAGATATTACTAAACAGATGCTTTGCATGCAATATTATTTTAACAATATCTTTATTTTACTGATGAAACTATATTAAAATAAATACTATATCATAAGAAAACTTATTCACCAATAGTAAAAATATTAAGTATAATACCCTTGAATCCTCGATAAACTTAGAATAACTTAATACCCTAAAATACTTTTTTGGCATCAAATTTACACAGAAGTATGTTTTTTTTTAGGCATCAACATTTGTTGGAGTTGTGAACCAGGATTTATTTAAATATTACCCGCATCTGTGGTCAAATAGTCTGAGGCAGGTGTAGGGGACCTTTTGGCATTGGAAGGCAACATGTCACTTCACGGATTCCTCTTAAGGCCGCACACTTTATATACAGTACATTTTGCCGAAAAACAATAAAGCGTCAACCATAGGGAGATAGATCAATAAGGGCTAGGACTCTGCGAGTACTCGTATTCAGAGCTTTGAGCCGATGCTCGTCGCTTAAGCTCGAAATCAAGATCGAAAGTTTTGTAGGCTCGTCATTTTCGAGCTTCCACTTGATGTACTTAATATTCAATTTTTAAAACGCAATAGTAAGCAGTCTACTTAATTACGATAATATCAGCATTTCCACTTACAAATCATTCGGTTACTTAACAAATTGTTAAAAATTAATTTCAATTTTCACATTAATAACGTAATAGAACCTTAAAATCACTTTCCCCCGGTAGATCTACTCAATATTTTCGTCCATTTTGAATTCCTTTATTTAACCTTTTATACTATTTAGAAAAATGTCATTCATCTTTTAAGAACGTGTGTTTTAATATACTTTATAACATTTTAAAATTATGAATATAGAATATTCAAGCTCGGGAGCTTTTAGAAATAATACTCGACTCGAATGAAAAAACCCAAGCTCGAATCCTCCTAATAAGAGCAGTTAATTTTTTAACATTGTGTTTTTAAAATAACAATTTTTTATTTTAATTATTTAAAATAAATTCTGTATGAGAGTGAATATTTTATTAACGATTAAGATACATAATTAACAAAATATTAAAAGAGGTTGCACCGAAAACCTTAAAAGGCCGCAGGCACGGGGAGAATGAGTTTAGAAACAAAGTCAAGTCTAATTAGAGTATTTTTTCCTAAATGGTTTCCCACTTTTCCCCCAAGCATATGCGGGTACATCTCCTCTAAATTCTCTCTTCCTCATTCCTACTTCTGTAGCATGATTAAAATATAGACATGAAGCCCAAATCAGTAGTGAGATGAGATTAAATTATATTTTGAATTAAAGGGAGATTCGAAAGAGCAACTCTGTATTTTCAATCAACTATTCTCACCCTACAATAATCACTTGAGCACTATAATGTATGAGTACAACCTTTAAACATTTGATGACTTTTCCTTCCAACTCGAGATCTTTGGGTTCCGTGGCCACAACCTCGGCGCAAAACTTGGGGATATCTTGGTGACAACCTTTTTGAAGCAGGGGGTTGAAGCGATAATCTTGGTTCTGCTCGATCATCCGACGAACCACAATCACTTTGCACTTGGAGTCGAATGTTTTCTCGTCTTTGTACCTCTGAAACATGTAGCATGTGATAATTAACATCGTTAGGGGTATAAGAAGCTTCGACTTGGCTTTGGCGAAAAAATCAACTTCAACTTCACTTTGAACTTCATTTTGAAAATATGTTCCAGTTTCAACGAATATAAATCTATGCCAATAAAAAATGACAGCAACAATACCCTACATATGTTTGTTCTTAGGTGTTATTTATATTAAAAATTAATAATAATATGAAAGAATCCGAAGTAATTGTATTGTAAATTGAGAATATAACTTGATTTATCAGATTAGATGAATTATTACAAACAAATGTGCAATAAAGTATTTTTTTTACATGAGTTTAGTGTGTAAAGTTATATAAATAAGATAATATGACATTTTTACTAAAAGAGAACCATTTGATAAAAAATATACATACTTAGATTTGTTTCTCAGAATACTTCACAGATTCAATTAAAATTCGCTTCAAATTGAAAAAGTATACTTTGGAGATCAATGTTAAAAATGATAATATATATATTTTTATACCATATTGTTATGCATTTGTAAAAGAAAATAATTTTTTTAAATGTTTGAAAAAACTTGATGAGGATATTCAAGATTCAAGGATTTGAGAAAATATTAGATTAAGGACTTAAGTAGTAAAAAATTCAAATTTTGAATTTTAATTTATTTTATATATTTGAAACAGCTTATGGGTGTTTCAGATGCATTATAATATTAGGATAAACTTAGTAACCAGGCACTAGACCATTGATTTAACTATTAACTGAATGTATGAGTTCAACACGTTAGTTCATTCGGTAGTGTCTATATACTGCGCTAAGGGTCCCAGATTTGATTCCCGGCATGGCCAAGAGAATTATTATTGGTGAATTGTGGGTTTACCCTTTCACATTGATGAATTAATGGCCGAGGACTGGATGCTGTGCCTGTCCTAGTCTTAAGTTAGATTATAAGGCATATGAAGCTACGACAGGCCTAGCAAGCCGGTACTGACCACAGGCTGGAAACAGTAATGGATATAAAAAAAAACTTTAATGTAGAAATGTTATTATGAATCTATTTCAGTTACTATTTCTACTTTCTATAATTCTGTTTTATTCTTATTTCCTCTTATATTCATAAATTTTTTCTGAAATTAGTATTCAAGATTTGCGATTCATAGATAAAACGAAGATTCAGATTCATAAAAGATTTCAACAAACTATACTTATTTTGAATATGAGATAAAAGTGGATGACATTGTAATGAAGTTTGTGAGGAGCATGTTAGCTGTCACGAGAAAAAACAAGATTAGGAATGAAGTTATCCGGGAAAGAGTAGGGGACAGGGAGTACATGAGATAGTAGAGGAAGCTAGGGTGAGATGGTATGGACATGTAATGAGGATGTTGGAGTACATGAGATAGTAGAGGAAGCAAGACTGAGATGGTATGGGCATGTATTGAGGATGTTGGAGTACATGAGATAGTAGAGGAAGCAAGACTGAGATGGTATGGGCATGTAATGAGGATGGAAAAGAAAAATAATCCGAGGAGAATGATGGAAACAAAGTATGTAAAAGAGACCAATAAAGAGGTGTAAGGAGCAGATAACAGCAAGTGGGAATGGAAACATTTCATGTTGATGATTACGAAGCTTTATATAAATTGTTTATATTTAAGTTATCTCCACCAAATGCCTCAGTAAACATGTAATGAAACAATGGCCCCAAATGTAAACAAATATCAAGTTTTCCCATACTTTGAGACATTCGAGTGCATGCGCTTCGTCCTCCTCATGGCAGAACTGACGAATCATATGCCGGCAAGTCGTGAGGAGGGTATAATCTCCAGAACTATCTAGTAGTTCCTGTTTCTCGACGTTGAAGATAGCGCGGTGACAACGAGGAGTTAGTCGCGCTTTGTTTATCTGAAGACATTCTAGAACCTAGAGCAAAAAAAAACAAATAAACTAACACACAATGGTCACCACACAATAGCAGGCCATGACATTTAATCAAACAAACGAAAACTATAAAACTAAAATGAAAGCAAAATTTTTTAATCTTATGTCATATTGTTCTGATGAGGTACAAACCATTTCCAAGAAATTCATATGACCATATATCTGGTTGGGGCAAAATTAATATTTATGTAAAGATAATCTACCCTTCTATTTAGCCAGTCAAAAATACCTAGTGCAAAAGTTTTAACAAAATTAATAATAATAAATTGACATAAATAAGTAAAAGATGATTTCTGGATATATTTGAGACTAGCTGTTACCCGTCGTGGCTTCGCCCGACGAAAAGTTTAAACATTAGTATTGTAAAATTAATGTAAAATTAAAGGTTGAGAATAGTACTATATGTTATTCCAGGACATACTCTACCTACCTACCTACCTACCTACCTACCTACCTACCTACCTACCTACCTACCTACAAAGTTTCATTCGAATCTGTTCAGTAGTTTTGACGTGATTGAGCAACAAACATCCAAACACACAAACTTTCACATTTATAATATTAGTAAGATTATTAAGATGCCATTTTGATGAACATAGCCTAAGAAAGTTTTATTGTGTAATTGTTTGTAATATTTCATTCCAAGATGATGAATCTCGTTACTGTCTCTACATAATAGTGTCTACTCAACTTGACCAATGAAATTCCCAACTTTTTCCCTGATTTCCCCTGATCATTTCCGAAAATTCCCGACTCAAAAGTATGTCCACACCCTTCTGTCCCCCCAAACCCCCTGGTTTTTGTTCATCTTTTTTATGAATAATAATAAGTTTTGAGATTTAAGTAAAGTTTTTTTTAATTTGTATTAACATAAAAGTACTAGGAATTAGAAAATTATGAAATATATTACACAGCTACAAAAAAAAGACAGTCTGAATACCATTGTAATTTACTGATTTATTGATTATTATATTTCATATTTTGAGTAAAACAACATTTTCCCGGATATTTTTGTTAATTTACCAAATCCCCAAATTAATCCAATTTTTTCCCGACCACTTCAAAATCCCGGCTAATTCCAGTTTTCCCTAATTTTCCCGAATGGTAGACACCCTGTACATGCAATTCAATTACTGCTGATGTTTTCATAAGAATGTTAATTTAGGTACATAGCAGCTCAGGATGGAAACAAGTGTATAAAAATTGAATATTTTAGCTCATCAATATTTTTATTGGCAAAGTTTCGTAATTATTGGGTTTGAAGTTTTTTTTCTCCTTTGAGTCTATTTAAAAAAAAATCCAAGTAAAGGCTTTGCACACCCTTAATGCCATGTGTGACTCATCTAGTCGGTGATCAGCGAGTTGAAACCAACACCCACCTGGCCTGCCCCGTGGGGCACATCCGGGCAGTTTTCAATAATGTCCTTTTGGCACGCATCCCTCAAGACAGGGTCGAAGTTGATATTCTCGCGCTGCTGAAACAGCTGCGCCCTCAACTGCTGGCGACACTCCCGTGGGATGGAGTGCTTGCTCTCACGGAGCGTGTCATTGCGCACCTTCTCACTCAAGCACCGGATAACATCATACCTTGTGAGGAACCAGACAAGCTACCTCATGGTTTGGCAAGAATCAAGTCGTCTTTAATTCAAATTAAACTGACCATATTTCAATCCTGACATGGTACATCCTCATTTCAGGCGAACCCTGATGATAAAAATTAACTTTTTCCCTCCTTATCCTGCGCCCTTAAGAAGGTATCATTCACACGCAGCATCTTACTAGTCTCATGGTATAGTGGTCAGCAGCTAAGGGATGGAGGGCCTGGGTTTGATTCCAGACTGGTACCAGCAGATTTTTCTTGAAAGGGGAATAACTCCCATGGTCACCAGTTTTTGGTAAATTAGGTTAAGATCTTCGATGCCCCGCCCCACCCCATATTCCCTACTACCATCCACTCATCTCATCGAGACACAGAAATAATGTACTATTAGTACATTTGGGCATCCCCTGGGCAACGGTACAATAGTACTGGCTAATATTTCCACAAAGTTAGCTACAGATTTCTGTAACCCAGACATGCCAACAAACAAGAAGGTAATCAATTTGAATTTATTCAACCATTTAATTTTTTTCTATCATACATATATGATAGAAAATGTAATTATTTAACCTACAAATATATTACACCCTTTATGTCTTGAGTAATTCTTTAAACTATTATAAAACATCATCTTCATTTATCAATAGTTTATTATTGTCTATTAATATATTATAATATATTTCTGTTAATTTTATTGGTTATTTTAGGTTTTATATTCAAAATATATTTTTCTAATATTGTTAAGTTCTCACTACTAAGACTATCTCAACTTATAAGTTTTTAATTATAATTTTAATACGTTTATTTTATCAACCAGTGTTGTTTCACCTATGTGTTATGTTCTATGTTATTGTATATTACCCATAATTCTCACTACTGTGATTAACATTTAAACTCATTAAAACAAAATTTAGATTCTAATTTATTTGTAACCATTATTGATTAATTTCTCTAAATTATATAATATAATTTATATTCTCTATTATATTGATATACAGCCATTTCATCTCAAGTTGATAATTTTTCCAAAGATTCGGATCCAGGATTCGAAGACAAAATGAGTGTATTCGAAACATCTCCAGTTAGAACTTAACAATCCGTCTATCCAACTCACTTTGTCCTGGCGTCAGGGCAGAAGCGCTGGACGTGCGGGCGGCACGCCTCCTTGAACTTGTAAGTGAAGTGATAGTTCTTGAGGGAGATGAGCTGAAAGTGCTCGACGGCGGCCCGGCACTTGTAGTTGGCGCGCACGTCCGGCTCGTTCTTGTGTTCGATGAGACACTCCATGAGGTCCCCCTCGTCGCGGCCCATCTTGAGCTCCGCCTCGCAGTGTTTCTCCATCACACCTTGGCACACCGCCATAATCTCCGGGTTCAGCTCCACGTGCTGCGCCTGGTCCTCCGTGAAGTTGGTCACCGCCGACTTGCACTCCCGCGTCAGTCTGCGCACCATTATAACAATAAATTACTAACAAGGCGTCCAGTCAGGCTATATTTGAAATTCCCTGACCTTTCCAGTTTTTATAGAACCGATTTCCAAGTTTTCCAGTCACTATATATTGCAAATTGGGAGGATACACTCAAATTTGAAGGATATTTAAGATTCAAGTATTTGAGAAAAATTTTAAATTGAGACTCAAATCCTAAAGAAAAATTTTTATTTTCAATTTTTCAAGTTAGATTCGTTTTGGAGTTCTAATACTGCTTATTGGTGATTCAGAGCCAATTATAATTATAGGATGAACTTAACAACCAGTCCTCAGACCAATAATTTACCACTTAATGTAAACAAAATCGAAAGTGAAGAATAAATACGATACTAATTTTGGAAAATTAATTCTGATCTCTGATTTTTTTTAATATTAAAGTTTGGGATTCATAAGAAAAAAGATGATTTGGATTCAGGAAAATGTGGATTACAACCATCTCCACAAACACAATAATGTTTTTATCATTATTTTGATTTAAGGCTTATTGGTGTTTTAAACAAATGAGATTGCACTTAGAGAGCACTAAATAGTTAGTGAATTCGGTTCACGGTAGCCTTGGCTCTTTCTGAAATTTATAAAGTTACTGAACACAGTTATGTATTTATACTCCTTGAAAATGTTTGCCATAACTTTGATAAGAGATATTAATTTACAACACTTAGATTGACACGGCTAATTTGCGACATGTTGACGGATAACACTGTGACCCTAAATAAATAAGCTGCACCATAGTATAACTAATCAAGGTAAGCTTTCTACCTTCCATGGTAAATGGAGTGTATTTCGTGATGAATTACATAAAAATCTGTAATATAATATCTGTTAAACCTTTTGTATGTTGCATTTGGATTTCAAACTTCAATTTGGTGTTGGTAATGTTTAGATTCGCTTGGGGGCACTCACCGCTCCAGGTTGTCCTGAAGACACACCATCTCTTCCCCTCTATTGGTCTTCTCGAAGCAATTGAGGGCGAGGTCTTCCAGACAAACCTCCTCTATTTCGGGCTGCAGGTCCACACTGATGGCGCGCTGGCGCATCACACGCCGGATCTCCTCCAAGCATGAGACCTTCAACTGAACAAACATGTTCCTCGATTACATTCAACGTGTCGGAGAAATGTTTTGAGAGATTTCAGACAAACAAATAAAAAGTTAAAAGGATACAGTTCCAATCAGATCAACCCAAAAAATGTACTTTTTTCAAGATAGTTTTTCCCCCCACGGCGACCTTGTACCCATTTAGGTTACACACATATATTATTTAGGCTATTGAGATAGGGGTGAGGACAATTTGATTTCTGAGGAAATGTACTCACATTTGCATAGAGTCAGAGTGGAAATCATTTTGGATTAAAACCTCTGTATATTTGATCTGGATTTGAACCTTGATCGTCTCGTCATCGACAGTCTATTCTACTGAGAGAATAACGCCTTAGACCATGTGGCCACCAAAGCAGGTGAGCAGTATGTACATGCATCAAGAAATAATTATGGATAAAGGTTAACTCATTATACAAGAGGAACACACTAAAATGAAAAATGGGTGAATTTACTTGTTGTTGTCAGCTTTTTCTTGATTTGAAAAATAAATATTTCTTAAAAACATAGAATCATGTGTAAGTAACTGTTAGAGTGATAAAACATTCTACATTTGAAAAGAGAAGTTGTTATGGTCTAAGATGCTAGTCTAGCATCAGACTGGACTAACAATGACATGGAGATCGATGGCCAAACCTAGGTCAGTTGTACTGAGGGTGGTTTTATACTCACCTTCCATGCAAATGCGGGTACACTTCCTCTAAATATAACCTTTCTAATCCCTAGCACCATTAGAGTAGATAGTAGATAGGCGAGAAATTTTTACCATTGATGAAAATATGGGGATTACACTTTCACATTGATAAATTAATGGCCAGAGACTGGATGTTATGCCTGTTAGTAGCAAGTGTGCTAAACCTATCGATAATAATAAAAATGTCAAAATGAGAAGTTTTCCTAGCACTCAATGAACCAACATACAATAATATTGCCTAGCGCCTGTAAACTAGACTGTACCGGCTCGAGCGCGCTCCAGTCTGGCCACCTCTCATTACAACCAATATGTTCTATTTTATATTTTAGTCACTCGCGCGCTCCAGTCTGGCCACCTCTCATTACAACCAATGTGTTCTATTTTATATTTTAGTCGCTCGCGCGCTCCAGTCTGGCCACCTCTCATTACAACCAATGTGTTCTATTTTATATTTTAGTCGCTCGCGCGCTCCAGTCTGGCCACCTCTCATTACAACCAATGTGTTCTATTTTATATTTTAGTCACTCGCGCGCTCAATCTGGCCGCCCCCTTAGTCACTCAACAGCAACGTTGAAATTAGTGAAATTTGAATCAGAATACATTACAAAGATAACGTTTCAATTGTGAAAGTAAAATAAAACAAAGATTAATAAGGATTGAACAACTCTTGTCTCAACAACAACAAAAACAATTTGTCTCTTTAGCAAAACAAATTACCCGCTTCGATAGCCGCACTGTCTAGGGTGCTACTTTCACAAAATACTAGACTGCTGAAGACAAGGAGATCGCGGTTCGAATCTAGGTTGGGTTTAATGAGGGTGGTTTTTCTAAAATATTTTTTTCACTTTCCCCCTCACACAAATGCGGGGTACACTTTCTCTAAATACAACCTCACTAGCCCCTAAAACCATTGGTGTAACTAGTAAATAAGCTAATAACTTAAACAGGTAGTAAGATGTGGTGTTAAAAAAAATAGGGTGTTCTTATCTAATCCACGCTTCAACAGGATTCAATTGAGAGTAGTAATAAACATAACATTTATTGGTACTACAACTAACAGTTCACTGATAAAAACAAAATTAACGGCACCGCGTGTTTTCTTGGCGCATATAAAAAAATAATTGCGCTACTTTACTACATTTTCTGGTACTTTTGAGATAAAATTTATGTTTATTTTTTTAAATTTAATTAAATATAATTGAGCAAAATTGGAGGATGAAACATGTCTGATGAGGTAATCAAATGTATCAGCAATAAATACGAGTACAATAAGAATAAAAAATATGCTGAGTGAGTGAGTTTCTTTGAAGACACAACATTTCAAAATGTGTAGGTGGTAGCACGGTCTTAACACCTTACTCTAGTGTTAAACTGGATTGCAAACGACGAGAAAATTGGGGTTCAAATCTCTGTCGGGTGTACTGAGGGTGACTTTTTCATAAATGGTTTCCCACTCTGACTCTCTGTGAATATGTATACATTTCTTCTGAAATTCAAACTTCCTCAACCTTATCCCATGGGCAACACCTGGAGAGCAAATGGAAGAAACTAGAACCAAAATAAAAGTATTGAGTGGCAAATCCAATGGGAAGATACCAGTGGGGACATAGGCGCAGATGGGAAGATAACATTAGAATCGACCTGAAAGAGATAGGGTGTAATGAGGTCGACTGGATATAACTAGCTCAAGATAGGGATAGGGTGTAATGAGGTGGACTGGATAGAACTATATCATGATAGGGTGTAATGAGGTGGACTGGATAGAACTAACTCAAGATAGGGATAGGGTGTAATGAGGTGGACTGGATATAATTAGCTCAAGATAGGGATAGGTGGGGTACCATTGTAAGAGCGGCAATGAGCCTTTGAGCCAATAATGCCATAGAGTAAGTATAATCCGACACCTTAGCTCAGTCGATAGCGTGTCTGTCTACCAAGCTAAGTGTCCCAGGTTCGATTCCCAGCATGGCCGAAAATTTATCATTGGTGAAATGTGGGTTTACCCTTTCACAGTGATAAATTGACGGCCGGGGACTGGATGTTGTGCCTGTCCTACTCATTTGGCTTGAATAAAAAAAAGTTATCTGGATCACAGGTTGGAAACAATAACGGATGTAAAGTAAAGTTAGTATAACCCAAAGTGGTGGAAAAAAAACTTTCATATTATCTGTGAGATGGATAAATTATCATCTTGTCTCCTTCGGCACAATATTTGCAGAAACACCGAGAAAAATAGACAATATGACTGAGCTACAATCTTCAGAGTTCAAACGAGTGTTTGATTGTGTCAATCTAGAGAGGTCTATTGAGGCCTATATCATGCCAGTGTTTGGTTAACGTTAACTTCCCGCAGTCCGGGAATCGAACCTCCATCATACTTGTTGGATACGAGTGTTCATCCAACATCGCTCTGCTACAAGTTAAATAGGTAACTATCTCAATGTTATACCAGTGAACTGTACCAGTACCAATACACAGTCTTAGTCGTCAGTCTCACAATAGACTGGATTGCCAGCAAAGGTTCAAATCTCGGTTGGTCGCACCGGGAGGTTATTTTCTAATCTCCTCTCCTGGCTTGTGTGGATGCATTTCCTCTACATTAACCTTCCAAACCATGACTTTGGTGTTGAAGCTAATCATTTAAAAAAATTGGTGTTTTAAATTTTTATTATATTTTAGGTATTTAGCGTGCACTTACTAAACCAACTGATTACATCATCACACGACTTATAAACTAACTTAAATCTAGGACAAACAAAACACCCACCCCTTCCCCTGCCACTGCGAAAGAGGAACTTCCCATTTCACCAATGATAAATGTTTCAGAGAAGACGGGACTCTTAACTTGGTAGACAAACAAGCTACCAATTTAGCTAAGGTATTGGACTAGGAAAAAAGAAAAAAGTCAAATAATAAATTACTTGGCAACTTTTCAGCTAAGTCCGTAGTAAAAAAAAAGGGGTGGGAGGGGGGTT